>JAUZNJ010105276.1:0-20694 GCA_034780135.1 Jordanella pulchra | reverse complement strand
TATCTATCTATCTATCTATCTATCTATCTATCTATCTATCTATCTATCTATCTATCTATCTATCTATCTAGATATGTAGATATAGATATATATATTCCTCGAAAAATATAAATTTTTCGTCAAACATAGTAAGAAACAAATCTACCTACACAGAGACCTTATCTTAGTAAGGGTAAATAGCTGCCTATTGAACGGGGCCTTCGCTGGGGTTTGCAGGTTTTGACATGTCTGTTCAGAACAAGTATTTTTGTGGCAGACCAGTTTGCTAAAGATTTGCCTGCATTGAATTAATGAACTAAAACATTGATGAAGTGTATAAATCTACAGAATCTGCAGAAATATGAGCTAATATTGGGCGATAAGCAGGCTAGATAACAGGTTGATCTTCAATAACTGATACCATCAGATACAGACACTGGCTACTCTTTGAATCGTTCTCTGGTCTGACTTTTTTTTCTGTCCTTCTTTGGCTCGTTGACTGCGGCATCTTGCCCTCCACTCTCTGTCTGTGAAAAGCTGTCTGTGGCTCTGATAGAGGCAGTTTAGGTGGACTGAACCATTTTATGTAAACCGCTATCAGGGGGTATATAAGGGGACCTTATGTTACCAATACTTTGTGAATAACACATGTGTGATATTTAGTTTATCACTGAGTGGCATGTTTTTTATCAGTGTTATAATTGTAGAAGGGGCTTCTCTTGGCCCCTGTCAATCACAGGCCCTTGAAATCCTTGTCCTTTTTCACCCCTTTTCAGCCTCTGCTAAAAGATATTTTTGCCTATGACTAACGTTCAAATCATACATGTGGCTGTAAGAAAACTCAAATGCTTTTGGATAATATTTTTTGTTGCACATAAACTACTACTAGGTCCCTAATGGCTCCAGGTCTATTCAGACTTACACAAACTATTTCATCCCTTTCATTTCCTTAATTAAACCATTATGTCCTCATGTTTTTGTACATGTAAATAGATATGATTTATTAGACTTATATAACCTCCTTCCCACACAGTAGACTAAGAGTAGACTACAGATAATTATTATAAGTAGTGAGTTTTTAATCAGACCAGAACTAGTTTATGCATGTTAGGAATAGAAATATCCTTCATTATTTAACTGGGAACACAGTAGACCTCCACAGAAGCGTTCATATGGCATAACCAAAATAGCAAACTTAAAATAACCAGCTCTCATCAATATTCTACATATGAGGCTCACAAGACAAATGCTCAGGGTCTTCTTAAAGGTAGTTTAGTTTAATTAATTCCATCAATACCATTGGAAGTGAACATGTCATGGATTATTTCTAGAGCTCTCCTGAATAGGAACATTCACATAAGAGACTCCATTGACAGGGAATAGAGATTTATTTATTTACCTAATTTGGCTCAACTGAAAGCTCTTTAAAGGATACTTTTGAGATAATTAAAAAAAGGTAGCTTTTGTGGTGGAAAGGTTACTATGGAATACCACACTACACGAAGCTACATCAGCAGCCAAAGCTTGAAGTAGCCTATTGCCTATTGTTAAAATACAATTAATATGTTAAATATTATTAAAATATTCAATATTACCATCAGAAGCTTAACGCTTATCTTTAACGTATTAATTATTATTAAACTATTGTTAAGCATACAATTCATTAAGAATGAGTTTTCACATATTGAAAACTTACATTTTCCTCATCAGCTTGCAGCAACAGGTTATCACTTTTGTGATCACAGGAACCCTTGAACTGTGTTGGATGTTAATTAAAGAAATCTTAAACATATCAACATTAATTTTGTAGAGATTTTAAAACCTTAAAACATTTATAAAACTCAAAACCAACCCTTTACAAATGTTGTTAGATATATTTTGTCAATCTGTTTTACAACAATATCACAATGAAAACATCAATATCAAGCATTTTCTTTCTATTTTTGATAAACATGATGTGAAGTTCTTCTATTTTGAAAGTAGGAATTATTAGACCAATTACATTTTAAATGAAGATGGAAATGTAAGAAGATGAAGAAGGACCAGATCATAAAAGCATTTCTGCGCTTTTTAAATGGCTAACTTTCTCCTTGGCATTTGCTCAAAGGTCCTTTCCCAGAAAAAGAAAAACAAAAGAAAATCCTTTTTATGACTAAGCACACATTTTTTTAATCCCTCTCCAAAGCCCACACTTCAACTACTCATTACATCCCTGCTGAACGTCCCGATTTATTACATCTCCAAATTTCACAATCTGGGTTTACAAATTGGTCTCCTCAAAAATGCACGAACATGCCCAAGAAGCCCCATATTAGTCGCAAATGCATTCCTGATGTTGCAACATGAGAGAGCGTGGGCATGATCATGTCACTGCTTATTAGGAGAGATGCCATGTTTTACGACCTGCAATACTGTTACTAATTTGGGGATACCTGATATGGTGCATTTTCTTGAAAGACGAACAAACACTCTAAAGGCACATATTTTCCCATACCATGTCTTTTTGGGTCAATTTGCTTGGCTTAAGGTGACATGCAGGCTTGGATCTCTGAGTGAACTGGTTGAGCATCTCTTCTAACAATGAAATAGAACAGGCCATCGCAACAAAACTCTCATAAAGAGGTATAAACTGGCTGGTCATTTATCTTCACATCTTGAGAAATAATCACTTCCTTCTGGGTGTATTTATGAGGATAAAAGGGTCCCTACTGTCACGGCTTTAGATCATACAAAAAAAGACATACATTCCAGCTAACCTGAGTCTCTGACTTTGGAAAAGGGCAAGTCTGAAAGAACAATCTGCTTTCCTGGTTGATGGACATTTTTTTTCTGGCGATTAAACCCACACACAGTTTAAAGGAGCTAAAAGGAAACTCAACCCACTGTAAGGCACCAAGAGGGTGACATCCAGATACTATAAGACAAGAGATCAACATATTATGTTGTTTCGGTTTAGAGATTCATAAAATTAAATGGTCTCTGCATTTACTTTGGTTCTATACAAGAAATAACAACATCAGAAAAATAATCATCTACTGCAGAGAAAACCTATACAAGATTTTTGGTAGAGAAAGATCTGCCCCCGACGCAGAGTTAAAGTCCAAGGAAACAGAGAGGTGAGTTCAGCTCAGCTCTTTTCTGTTTACAGCAGAACTCAGTGAAAAAGCTCTTTATGACTTGAATGAATGGAGGTGGAATAAGGCCAAAGTTATTCGACATCAAGAAGCTTGCAATCACTTCTTTGGAACACCTCTGAACAGTGATGTCTGCGCCTAATCAAAGGAGAAACTAGACATTTTTCAAAGGATTTTAAAGACTTGACAATGAATCTAGCACTAATTGCTACATTGTGTTTCTGTTTTTGTTGCCTGTCTGTTTATAATTTATTTAAATATAAAGCAAATGTGTTTTAAATGTTGATATGTTTTACATCATTTTTTGTGTAGCAATAGAAAATTGTACATATGATCTTCAGCCTCAAATCCAGAAATGGGGGAAATGAAGGCAGAGTTGCCAATGTAGAAACATTATTCATAATGGAAATAATACATTCAAGGTTTAAACTAAGAGTTTGTGGGTTTGTTTTCCATAAAAAAGATTAGGCAGTTTTATACAAAAAGAAAAAAAAAGAAAAGGAGCATAAAAGTCTGTGGTCCAAATGTGATTAGAAGAATAAAGTCTTTGCAGCTAAAACGTAAATCCATCTCATAAATCCCACTAGTCAATAAATAATCTACCTATTAATGGAACATGATTTCTTTTCTTTTCCAGTTGATCGAACAGTTCCACATTCGAGACAGACAGAGTTTAAACTAGCTTGGCGTGTTTCTATTAGAGAGAAGACATTTCTCCCAAGGCCTGAAAGAACTAAAAATCACCAGGATGTATTATTACTGCCCTACTACCCAACCCTACCCCTACCCCTAACCCTAATTCACAAACAATATTTATGCAAACATAAAGACTGATGTAAAAAAAAGACAATCTACTTTTGCTAAACATAATAAAATGGTTTTAGCTAGGACTGCATGGTGATATAGTGAGTGGGTTTTTTTGCATGGAGTGTCCATGTTCTCCCAGTGCATGTGTGGGTTCTCACTGGGTACTCCGGATTCCTCCCACAGTCCAAAAATATGACTATTAGGTTAATTGGAGACTCTAAATTGTCCTTAGGTATGTGTGTGTTAATGGTTATATGCCCTTGTGTGTCGCTGTGTTGACCTATGAGAGACTTGCGACACCTCCAGGGTGAACCTCGCCTTTTGCCCATAGCCTGGCGGAAGAAGATGGATGGATAGTTTTAACTATGACATAATCAAACTTATTTTTTAAACAATTCAGACTTGTCTTAAGACCATATGAGGAAAAGATGTTTTTCTTATGTAATATTAGCTTGTCTATCAGATAATTTCTTCCAGTAGGCTTCATTTTTTTATGTCACTGTGCATCAAAATAAACACTCCTACTTTAGTCTCCTCTTCTTCCATATGTAACACACTGTTGGTCCCATAATTCAATGCCTCTCCACCATCTGTTATAGCCTTGGAATACTAGAACACCTTGCTTTGGGTTGGTGTTGGGAAATCACTTAGATGGTCAGTCACCTTTTTTCTCTCTTGGCTCAGATGTTTCTGGCTACATACCATGCCTGGTCTGTAATGGCTATCAGTAGTGATGATATGAAGTGGGCCGAGGCTTCGAGGCGTGTATCAAGTAGAGGAGGGGGCGTTTCCGCAAAGCGCGTTTCGAGGCTTGCTTCAAGTAGGGGAGGGGCTGAAATCGATTATGTCCGAAGCCTCGCCACCGCAAATACCATGTGACCACTTCAGGAAGTGGTTCAGATCGCCCACGAACTTTGACTGGCATTTAAACAGCTTCAGTGTTCAGGCAAGATGTGGGAGTTTGTAGAAGAGCTGCATTCAGTCAAGTGTTTACACAGAGCTTGGATTCACTCTAAGAAGAGATTGGTTAGAAAAACAACCAATCTAGTTTGTGAAAAAAATTATTGTATTACACAAATCATCGTTGTCAGTTGTGTCCCCATAATTAGTTTACATTTATTTCCTCTGTATCGGTAGTGGTGACAGTGGTGCAGGCTGTAATAATGTGACTCCAGCCTGAAAGATTCCTGATTTAATCCTTAATTGTGGCTTTTGAAAGTTGCACTAATTAATCCGGATTTCGGACAAAGTTTCCCATTTGTATTGATTTGCCCCTTTACCAATACATTTTGCTTAAAATCGTTATCAAATTAGATTAGTTGGTGGACACAAAATTAAAACAAAAACTATGGAAAAACTTGTTTTGAATAAAACCAACCAAGACCTTTTATTTTACTCATCATTGCCCAAGTGGCACAAACGTTCAGGGTCTGCTTGAATTTATGTCACTAAAATGACAGAAAGCAACATATCTTAAAAGATTTATCTATTCTAATACAATTTACACAAACAAAATTAATTATAAATATATTATACACAATCATGAACAGTTTCAAAGGGATAAAAAAAAAACAAACCAACGAGAGAAACTATTGGAAACATCATCATAGATTATAATCCTAAGTGTAGTTATGAACTGCACAAGTAGATGGTGTCATGTTCCCATGAAGCTCCATGAAATGAGTGATTAGTTGAAGCAATTTGGCCAAATGGTTCAAAGGTCTCATGAGGCTTCATCTCATCATCATTAGCTATCAGTGAAATGTTAAGGTTGTGTTTGTGAAATCTCCCATTCTGTTATGATGTAAAAGGCAGACCATGTTTGGTAAGCAGTCAAAATTAATACAAGTAAACAGCATTTTTCCCAACAATGGTGGAGAAGCAACTGATCTGAAGGTCCCAGAGGACGATTTAAGTTCTAAATTCACTTTCTAAATCTTTCAAGTACGATGTTTAGTGATAAGATATTTAAAGAAAGTTTTGCATAATTTAGATATAATAGATTGGTGTTGGTCAATTTCAGCCTCCGATAGGCAAACTACCTAAAAAAAATTGGAAGCACTCATAAAAAAACCCTCAAAGTTAGCAAAGACGGTTCATAAACATGTTCTGTTAAAGAAAGGACAATATAAAACAACATCTAAAAGCTGAGTGTTGGCATGACCTAGCAGTAATGTGATGTAAAATGTAGCGTAGTGTAAATCTCCAAGGCAGTGACATCCAAAGAAGAAGTTTTACATATATGGGACCCTCGACTGAAACAGAAGTAAAGCAAACAAGGAAACAAACAAAATAAGACTCACTTGCGACTTTACGAGGTACACATTGCTAGTACTGGGTTGGACCCCTTTTTGACTTCAGAACTGCTTTAATCCTTCGTGGCATAGATTCAATAAGGTACTAGAAACATTCCTTAGAGAGTTTGGTCCATATTGACAGCATCACACAGATGCTGCTGTTGGTTGGCTGTATATCAATGATGCAAATCTCCTGTGCTACCACATCCCAAAGGTGCTCTATTGGATTGAGGTCTAGTGACTATGGAGTCTATTCGAGTACATTGAACCCATTGTCATGTTCTAGAAAGCAGTTTAATATGATTTGTGCTTTATGAGATTACACGTTATCCTGCTGGAAGTAGCCATCAGAAATTGGTAACGCTTTGGCCATAAATGTCATGTTGGGTTTCTTTTTAAGCTCCGAGCCTACACGCAGAACACCAAAACAAGAGAGCGTAATTCAGTAAAATAGAATTTATTAATTTAAGCGGACAACAAGAATGTAGCGAGGGCCAGGTCCGGGGAGGAACCAGCCGGAAGAGTGACTGAGGAGGGAGAGCAGAATGGTGAGTTCAAGCGGAGTAGGAGATAGGAGATACAGAAGCGAGTAAGGATATTTCTTACTGTAGGTGAATGGTTCTGGGTTTAGGAGGGAGGTAGTGGATGTCCGGGGTCCGAGTTTCTTTTGAGGGTCCAAGAGCAACGGAGGAGTGCGGCGGGAAACGGAGACTTAGGGGAGCGGTTCTGCTGCCAGTCGTGGGAAACAGGAGTTTCAAGAGAACAACGAAGAATGGATTCTGGGAGCTCAGGCAACCAGTGGATAAGATCCACGGCGTCACGAGGAAGGTTTTGAGAACCGTAAGGTAGCCAGGTTCGACACGGTGAATCCAGATCTTCTAGAGGATCACCTGAAGGCAACGGGGAAAAAACAGAGGACCAAGTTACTAGGAAGCAACAGAGGCAAGACTCAGGAGGCTCAGTGGTACCAAAAGCTGGCAAACACTTGGCGCTGATGAACTGGCAGCTGCTCCTTAAGTACAGGGACTGATGAGGCTAGATGGGCAACACCTGTGCCGCACTCCATCCAGGACCTGGCGCCATCTGGTGGTGGAAGAGGGACAGGCACACAGGAAACAAAACCCACAACAGAATACAGAGGACCCCAGATCATGACAATAAAGGATTGGACATGGTCAAAAACAGCACTCATGTAGGCTGTGGCGTCGATGCAATGCTCAGCTGATACTAAGAGGCCCAAAGTGTGCCAAGAAAATATCCCCCATGCCATTACACCACCAGCCTGAACCAGTCATACAAGGGAGGATGGATCCATGCTCTCTTGTTGTTGACGCCAAATTCTGATCCTACCATTCTAATGTTGCAGAACAAACCGTGGTGCATTGAGTTAAATCACCTTTCTTCCTCATTCTACATGCCTAAATGCATTGAGTTGCTGCCATGTGATTGGCTGATTAGTTACTTGCATTAATGAACATTTGGACAGGTGTAGACAATAAAGTGGCTGTATTTAGCCAGCTTTCAGTTTGCAGCATCAGATTACTCTGTGCTTTACCCAAGAAGAGAAAACCCTGGTTGCTCCTTTTAAAAGGGAGGTATGAGTTTCAAATCCAAAGCTTTGTCTACCTTGGTAACAGCAACATGTGGTTAAATAATCAAAGCAATCCATTTTATTGAGTGCAATATTCTAATGAGACAAGAAAGCAAAATGGGTCCAAAAAAGGTGCTGTACCTTCCCCTTGGCATCATCTGAGCAAGAGAAAACACAAGATATTTTGCAGAATGATTAAAAAAAACATCACCACAAAATAAACAAAAGCAAATTTCACAGCGTAGTACTCTGCAGGACAAAGAAGAAATCTGAAAAATACTTCACTTTATGTGAGGTGGGTCATCTGAGAACTAGAGTGTTTACGTGTTACCACAGGATTAGGAAATGATGGATTTATGCTTGGGCTTGGGTTCAACTACTTCACTGTCAAATCCATGCACCAAGTGCATATATTCTATCCACCTTTAGTAAAGCAGCCTTTTCAAGTTGATGGATACAGTGAGAGCACATGGTGTGTGGAGGATTTTTATCTTTTTATCTCTGACTGCTGTGGTTTTGTTTTTTACTGAGCTTTCTAGGTCTCTGAGGAGCTCACAGGCTTGTGTTTATTCATCAGGAACCCATTTGTAATAGATCCATATTTCTAAGCAAAAGCAAACCACCAAAGTATTTATTCTATTTATTACCAAAAGCACAATGTTTATGAATGATGAAACAATTAGTAAATGCGCTTGATGAAATGAAAAAGCAAACAAAACTTTAGGATTTGCTGGTTATTGTTCCAGCAAACAAGAGTGTTACTTAACATGCATTTAGAGAGAGAACGAAATTATTTAAATAAATCTCCTTAAACACATGTATGTTTATAGAACTTTAAGTCATTGTGGATTTTACATTGATTGGTTCTCAATATGTTTTCTTTTTGGAGACGGTTCTCTGAGAATCAGGAGAAAATAGGAGCTTTGCATTCACTGTCTTCTAGAGGAACCCAGCTTTATGTGTCTCTACAAGCTTGTTAAAAAGTAGAAGAAAATGTCAGTGAAGGGAACTCAGATATATACTATTCCCAGCGGAACTGTCCAGACTTTAAGAGACAAATGTGCTCCATTCCTTTTCCTCCAAATGGCCTTTACAATTGATATATTTCATTCAATATGAACAGCTCACTAACAAACTGTGCCAGTGACTGAAAACGTAATAAAATTGTTCCTGGAATATAATTCAGAAGTGAAAATGAAAAGGATTCTTAGTGCTTGTTTGAGTCTGTGCTATTGTTAAAATTCATTTTTGCTACCTCTGAAGTGGTACCAAACCAAAGTTATGGATATGATTTACGATGTTTATGCTACAAAAAAAGTATTTTTTCATATACCTCTTAAGCTTTTACACATCTTTTTTCACATTAAAACCAGAAACTTTAGAGTATGTTATTAGGATTTATGTTGTAGATTAACACAAAGCGGTGTCCAATGTGAAGTTTAGGGGAAGGGATTTTCCCTGAAATAATAAAGTCTGGCATGAATTTGCATTCATTCTCTTTTGTTTTGACCCCCCTATATGAACCTAACTGCCTTCAGCTCTGTTTCTGTAGGAGCTTGTAATAGAAGTTGATATAATAGGTGTTTGCTCTTAAAAGTTGATTGTGGACAATGTTTAATTCACTGTAAAATAACAAGTTCTAATGGTTACATTTCAAATGTGGTAGTTTTGTGATTTAAAAGTGATTTCAATTTATTTTATTGCAGTATTCAATTCATTTCATTTATATTGCCCCAGTTCAGAGCATATGTCACCTCAAAGCACATTTTTTTCTATCTAAGGAAAACCAACTGATTGCATCAACTCATTGACTCGACAATCGCTTAAACCAAACATGCATGTACGTAATATGTAATTTACTGCCGGTTGACTGTTCTTTGCTCAGCTGTTGAAAAGGTTGGTTGGGGGTGTGGGCATGGGGGCACAAAAACTTTCCTATAAACAAAAGGTGAGCCCAGCAGATAAGTTTGGGAACTGATGATCTAATACGTAAAATCTTCATAAAAGCTAAATTTAAGGTTTTAGTTGTAACAT
This sequence comes from Jordanella pulchra, assembly GCA_034780135.1. Lineage (NCBI taxonomy): Eukaryota > Metazoa > Chordata > Actinopteri > Cyprinodontiformes > Cyprinodontidae > Jordanella > Jordanella pulchra. The sequence goes on along the minus strand of JAUZNJ010105276.1, from coordinate 10,852 downwards.
AATTGAATTTGAAACAGCTTATAGGGTCTGGATGCTTTTGCAAGGCACTCCATCTTGCAAGCAACTTTTAGTGGCTGTGACAAATAGACCCTCAAAGCTAGCCAAAGCAGTTGGAGCACGTGGGGCCAGAAGCTGAACTGTATGTGAAGCAAGAAGCTGGTGATAGAATTTAGGTTATGACCTATTTTTGTTTGGTTTCACCTTTGTTTGCATGCCATATCTGCAGTAAGTCCTGCACTGACATTTACTGGGCACATGATTAATGTGAGTGGCTGTTATGGGTTTCTTCTCACATGTAGTGAGTGCTAAGAATGGCTTAATGTGGTGTCAGCACCACCATGTATGCCTACTGCTCCACGTTGCAAACCTGGTGACATAAAACCTGAAACCTCAATGTCTAGCTGCCTTGTAGAACCACAGGATCACTTCCTGTAATTAGTCTCTCATTTATCAGTCAAACCCTTCAGTGCAACCCTGTTCTGGTACAGTGATCCCTAAGACCAGAGCCTCTTCTTTGATATAGACAATATGCTATTCATCCCGACATTTGCTTCTCGTGGAAGCCAACCTTAACCATTCACTGTGAAAAGGTGTTCCCTTGAGTTAACTCTTATTTTATTTTAATCCAGGACGCAAACCCAAACAGGACGAAAAAGAGCAAAACCTTTCACATGAGAGTCTCTGGAAGTCATTTGCTGTGGGTGTTTGGATCTCACCGAGAGGTGTGAGATGGGAAATGAGAGACAGTGCTTAGTGGCTGCAGCTGAGAGGAGATCTATCATTCTTGCCAACTCTCTCCATCGCTCCTCTGGCGCAGATGAGAGCTTTAACCTTGAGGGCATGACAGTGGTGAACATATGCAAGTCATCTGTATAGAATAAATAACAGGGCAGTCTTCTGACAATACATGCAGTTGCTCTGGAGCTTATTATTGGCAGAGAGCAGATTGCTCTCTGGAGACAACAGTGTCACTAAGGAGATCCAATGTTGCCTGCGCTGACTTTCAAACCTAATTATAATCTACAAGCTTTGACAAAGCAGCTCTGTAATAGCTTAAACACTGAGATTATTTGTCATTAATGTTCGGACTTGCTAACTGTAGGTTGAAGCTCAACAACCACCTCCTAACTCATATTTATTGACCTATATGGCAGGAAAATATGATTAAGAACTTCTTTTTTTGTACTGGGGGTTAAGAGTCGGGTGTGAAAACACTCACACAGTTAAACTTTCAATTCACACATCATTACATGTAAAGGGCAGAGAGCTAGTTAGGAAATGTCTAATAATGTGCTAGTTACGGATCACTGGAAAACAAACTGCTTTTATGCCCTTTTTCCCCCCTTCCCCTTTTAGTGAGATATCAGAGCCAGACAGAGCCGTTCCAGAAAAATAAAACCCCAACACCAGCTCGATCATTCTCACCACCACGTCAGATCACCTTTCCCAGCGAAGCTACAGATTATGGATCGGCTCATTTCTCGCACACGAGGCGAGGAACAGATGGATTGCACATTAAAAGACCTCAGACCTGCCAGTGACCGTTCATAAGAGTTTGGAAAAAAAAAGGTGGGATGGAGGTGACATTCTTTCAAGAAGGAGAGAGATTTAGGATGACATGATTTCTCTATGGCCTCTGTAACTGAATCACAGTTGGAGAGGAATCTTAGAGTCAAATATATCCATCTTGACTCTGTATGATTTGCTCTGGAGTTTGTTTGAGGCCCCTGATATAGGAACACAGAGTAATAGGGACTGGAGTTCTCACAGCATGGCTGAAGAAGATCAAAAAACTAATGGGTTGGGTAATTACACTGCACCGATAGAACAGAATACATGCATGTTTATAATTGTCCGGTTCATGTTTACAGGAGACCGCTTCACAAAAATGTCTTAGGTTTTTCACTTTTTTCACATTGTGTTGTGTTAAAGTTGCAAACTGCAGTTATTTAAATGATCAATGCAATGTGCAGTAGATAACTAACTCTGCAAGGCAGTCTTAACACCTGAGTGCCATGATTAAAACGGGGTGATGGAAGAATAATGCTGTGACAAAACTTTTGTTTAGTGGGACAGGGGTTGGCTAGAGTTGAAGCAAGAGAAGCACAATAACAGTTTTTAATAACTATAAAGTGATATTGTTATGCGTTCTAGCTAAAGCTCAGTCAGCGTGAAAGGATACCATAGTCTTGGATTCAGGTCTGGACCATGACTGGGCCACTTTAAAATATGAACATGCTTTGATCTAATCTTACCTTAGACTGCATGCTCAGGCCTGGTATTCTGCTGCACCTCATTTTTTCCAGCTTAGCTTTATTTATCCATCAAGTCTGAGAAGCTTCCTGGTTAAGAAAGGCACAAAGCATGACTTTGCCATTGACATGTTTAAACATTGAAATGTTTAAGATAAAGTGCAATGTTATTTCCGACCATCCAAAGGTCAGCAGGTAATTGGTTACACTGCATCTGTTGGAACCTATAAGAATTAGATTAATTTATTTTTGTTTAATTATTATAATGTTAGATTATAATTCATTTTTTTGAATGGTAGATGTATTTTTTTTTATTTATTAGTTTTGCTTAGACCCTCCTCCTTGTCAGTCAGCCTCCTGCTGTGAATAACAAGCAGAAGAGAAGCAGCTGCTAAGGTGGATCTGGTTGTTTGATGGAGTGAGGAGTTTTTCTACCACCAATTAAAGCTTATGTTTAATTTTTTTGTAACTGAACCCAGAGAATATTTCTGTTATTTTTAAGTAAAGAAAACTCACCTTTTGAAATCAGAAAACTCTCAGCATGTGCTTTTTATTTTCTAGGGAGTCGTAAAACCTCCTCATGAAAACTACTCTAGCATATTTTGATTTTTTTGGGAACTTCTTATGATGCAAGAATAGCTTTAACAGCATCTTATTAAGAAGTTAAAGGGAGCTGAATACCATCCACTACATGCCACTTTGCATTAATCTATTACATAAATGAATCAGATGAAATACTCTCTGCATTTGTGTTTTTAACAATGCAAGTTACTCTGGAAGCAGTTCTTACTGGGATCATATTCTGGCTTGGGTTGTTAAAGGAAAAAAAAATCTCCCAGTGCTTAACAGAGATTAATAGTGAGCTTTGTCACACAGCATATCCACATTAGATGGATGAGAACACTACATTTTATCAGACATCTGTTCAACGTGATCAGTCTCTGACACTCGTCAGACCAAATAAAGCCATGAACTGTTACCAACACTGTGCAGCGACTTGTGGTACACCGTCATCCAAGAATACCACATAAAACCAAATCAGTCTTATAAAGCCCTGCTGTCCCTGTGGCTTTGAGCTGGGCTGTTGGAGCTTATAACATGGATGCTAAAGCCCTTTAAGAGGCTGTGTGGCCTCGGGGGTTAAGGTAACAGCTAATTGTTTCGCTTTTGCTCTGAAGATATTAGCTGTGAGCTCATGAATCAAGTATGTAGCCCATGCATCGAGGGCACATCCCCTTATTCTCCTCTTGTCGCATGCAGCCTGTGATTTATGGCTGGACAGTGGCCTGCAGAAGTATTGGATTAAACAAAACAAAGGAAGGGAACATCTGGAAAGCGTATTAGGTCAACATCTCATTTTTTGATAGTAAGGGCTGGAGCAGAGATGTTGCATCTTTCTCATTGACCATACATATGTGAAGTGCAGATCATGCTTAAAGGAGCTTGGGATTAATGGTCCTACTTAAAGCACCAGGTGAGCTAACAAGAGCCCCAAATGAGCCTCTTCAATGTGTTCCTAATGCCTCCCAGATGTAGAGAACTTCAGTCCTGCTGGCGTCCTTGGTTCGAAGCAACTGCCAGCGCCTAATTTAAAAAATGAAAGAGCCTTGATAGGATAAAGTACCCATTCCAAAGCTGCGTGACACGGCCAGTGTAACACAAGTGATTCTAGTCAAGGATAATTGGGTAAAAAAAAAGAAAAAAAAAGGAGCATCAGCAGGGAGTGCATGAGCACTGTACCTCTGCCTCTGCTCATCTCAGCACGGTAACAAGAGCACAGAGAGGTGTGTTGAAATACTATCCCATCACTATTCATCCTCTCCCCCTTGGTGGAACAATGACTAGAGCACAGTCTGCTTTTCATTTAAGAGAATTACCGTCGGGAGGCCAGCAGACGTCTCCCGAGCTGCTCCGTGTGTGTTCTTCTCATCCCTGTGGAGCTGTCTCATTAGCACGGGTTTGGTTTATCATAGCCCCTCATCTCCGTCCTGCTGAAACCTGCAGCCTGCTACACGGAGACCAGAAAATAATGGCTCGCATCGACTGACAAGTCCCCACATGGAGACCCCAAGTTGCTGCAGCAAGGACTGTTGGGCTTTAACAGGTTGACTGTGAAGCACTTAAGAACCAGACAGAACAAGAAAGCCAGGAGGAATTTTTGGGTTGACTAGATAAAGGAAAGGAGTAGCATGGATAAGTCTAAATTATGACCTTCATGAGAGATTTGGTGACAGTGAATGTAGTCTACATGATGAGGTTTTTCAAATGGTGCATAACTTCTCTCATTACTTCTCAATCTGCAGCATGACATGTTGTCTTACTGCAGCTATTACTCTCACCCTCTGTGAAAAATCTTTTACAGCTTAATTATTCAATCATGTGTCGGTTGGCTACTTCCTTTAGAGCCATTATGAGTTCAGGCGTCTTCCCACCAGGGAGTGGCTCATATCATTTACATTTCATTAAAAGTGCGCTGTGAGACATCATTGATTTCTCTAGTAAACTGTGAGTTTCCATGATGCAAGCTTATGAGTAGGAGTGAGGGGGAGACCCATCAGAAGCTGTCAGGAGCCGTCAGAGGACAGGATCCAGACCTGCAGCCAGGAAAGACCAGGCCAGCCAGCTGTCACCTCTCTGACACTGGCTGAGACCATCCATCTGGCTGCGAGGGGCCCACCATGGGTGCAGAAAGGCATGCCAGATCCAATTCTATGTGCAAGAGCAATGTGCACACAGACACAGGAGCAAACATTTACATGCGTGGAGGGACATACGTGTAGTCCTTTCTCTTTGGCATTTATGCATGGATGAACTTGAACAATGCAACATACATGTACTGATTAATCTCCAGAACAATCTGCGGTGCTGTCTCAGTGAATCATTCCTTCACAGACTGATCAGAGAAACCATAATGACATGCTGCCATCGAGCTAAACGGACACAAATAAACAATTAGAGTATTTGGCTGCAACGCTTGCTTTCACATATAGAAACACTATGTCTCACAAAGTGAACCTAAACATTGGACTTTCTTTTCCATAGACCGATGGAACATTATAGAGTGCATAAATAAGCCTTCTGCTGGAAAAAAAATGGTTAAATAAATAAAAGGTGTTCCACTTGCGGTGACACTTTAGTGAATCGATGTCTTAGATTTTGCTTTGCATTTCTGCTGAGATTGATTTTATATAAGGTAAAACATCTAGTGTCAAACACTGGGCAGCCTTCAACAGGTTTTTCTCCAGGACCACCATGAATTTAGTTCTATCTATTTTTCTTGTGTTGTACCTAAAACCCTAATAAAAATATCCTGACGATCTTTTTTGTAAAATAACATAATAAATGAAATCTGAAGGGGAATAACATCTTGTGCCAGGTTTTAAATATACAGCTCTTTAAAGTTCAATGGATTGGGTTAAGCTAGAGTCAAAACAACAACCTCTTAAGTGACAAATGACTTCATCCCTGACTCGTAGGTGGCCACAGACAGTGTAGTTACTCAAAAACTTTCTTTGCTAAGAAAGAAAAAAAAAAACGCCACTTTTTGTTTGTTTTATAGATAGGAGCAAGTTGATCATTTAATATCAATTCTGACTGATATTTCTTTATTTTGACTGTCAAATCATTATTTATATTTTCTATTTTTATTTATGTCTACATAATGTAACAGGAAGAAAAGTAACTGCATTTGATGAGTATCAATTTATTTCTGTAGTGTGGAAAGATGTGCGGCTGGATAAATGCTAAGAAGAAATCAATGCATTGATGTGTCTTTTTTAAGCTGAATACAAACAAAATTAAAAGAATTATTTCTGTACCAAAAAAATTCACATTCACAGACGGATGAGCCTCTAATGCATGAGGGTAAGTGAACCAGTTTATGCATTCTGAACTTTTGCTTAAGCTCCAATTTATTTATATAGATAGCACAGGCACAAAGATATTTAAGTTCAGTTGTTGCTTAGGTTTCAGACCACTCCAAAGAAACCTGCCTGCAAACTTCAATATTTTGGTCAAATTTGGACTGATTTATAATACTTCGATGAAAGCTCTTTTTAAGAACAAAGTCTTACTTTTTAAGAAACTAAAACTAAAAAAAAACTAAACAAAACTAAAAAAAGATTTTTGTATTTGGTCAAAAATGTCAAAATTTTGCTTCACTCCTTGGATCATCATCTCATCAGATGAGAGCATTGTTCAACTTAATTTAATAACTATTTAAATTTGCCTGAACAAATATGAACTAACATTTTAGGTGCTGAATGTTTTCTTACCTTATTTGCTTTGCATGTTACAGTGCAACATGTATTTCACATGGAACAAATATCAATGGATCAAAGACAGCCTCTTTAATAACCTTCCACTTTGAAGAAATACCCTGACATCTCTTATAAAAATCATTCGGCTGTAAATACTTAGAAAATAGTGATTTTGTGTCTTCATGTTTTAGGTTTAATATTGATTTTTTTATGTTTTTGCACTGATCATACTAGAGGTGCTCTTTCAACTTTACTGAAAGCCATCTGTTTTAAATTCAGGTGTCTGAACTTGCCTCAAAATGGAGCACATCCATCCATAAAAGATCATACAGTTATTATCAGAGTATACACCAAGATAAGATGTCAAAAATATATTTTGTTCACATCTGAGACAGAATCCTATATAGTTCCTAGCAACTTCTGACCTGTATGAAGGAAACTTTTTGGCGACAACAAAGGTAGTTCAAAGAGCATAAATGGTTGAAATGCTTCACAAAGTTCTTGATCCTTTAATTTTTGGCTCGCAGGTCCCAGTGTCGCAAAGGAAGAGATTTTATTATTTGCCAGCAGAGCCTACATTCTCTGGTCTGATTAAAAAAAGAAAGTGCTCCTCAGCTGACTTGTCATTCCAACGGTGAAACAAGGTAGAAGCAGTGGAAATAGTTGCCTGTGACATGAAATGTGCTGAAATACGGAGATTTTGTGCTCTGGTACTAAAAGGACACTAACAGATAATAGATTGAACAATTTGTGCATATCTTAAACTAAAAAATATCTACAGTGGAAACCAAAGAAGTCCATCCAACTTGATGGAGCTGGAGAGGGTCTGTAGAGAAGAATGGGAGACAACACCTAAAAAGCAAAACGTTCTGAGCTTGTAGAGACACATCTAAAGGATTTGAGACAAAAATTAATTCCCAATGTCCTTCAGAAAAATGTGAAATCATGACTTGGAATGATCATTGGCTCATTATTTTTAAATATCAACATGTCCTATAAGTTTACAGAACATGTTTAACAATATTTTTTTCCCTCTCTAATTATGAGTGCTTTTTGCAGACAAATAGACTTAGATTGTTTTCATGATAAATCTGTAATGTAAGCAACATGTGAAAAAGACGACAGGATGTGAAATTATTTAGGTGGCACCGCATGTAATAGCCTGCTTAAAGTAGAAGCAATATACTAACAATTAATAACTGTCAAATCAAATTTAGATTCGATTTAGGTTAAATGCAAATTTGTTTTATGATTCAAATGAAACAGACGAGAACTATTTGACATTTTTCAACCTTTTAAGTTAACTTGCTAAAAGTGCATTAAGACCATCATTAACAGGAGTCAATAAATTATTTCTTCTTTAGTCTATTGCATCTGTTTAGGCAGAGATGCATCACTGCTCACAAGGAAGCAGTTTGTTTTTTTTGCTGAAGTCATTAGGATTTCTTATCTCCCTTCTCCGGCGATAGGCAGCAGGGAGCCACGGGAAATGTTACTGACAGCTCAGGGCAGACCCAAGAAGACAGACTGAGGACCAGAGTGGGAGATCAGTGATAATGTCATCTGATGACTTTGCTGAGAGAGCTGTTCCCCTCCGGTGGTCTCACCATCGACCCGCTCTCACTCCAAGACGGTGAATTTTGTTTGGCTTTAATCTTCCCATCAGACAACACAAAGCGGGCTATATTCTGCGAGTGTTTTCCATTTTGGGCCCCCAGGAGAATTGTCAGGTTGCGCAAGTGCACCAGCACAGATACGTCAGCGTGGCACGTTGACAGGCAGCTTGTTTGAATAAAGAGCTGAGAAAAAAGCTTGAGGCTGCGCAACTTGACTGCTGAGAATAGCTTTTTACAGACACACATGACAACTGAAAACAATAACAAAGTTATTCCCTCTGCTGGTTTGTAGGAACCGTCCGTCGGCGGTGCTGAAAGCATAGATTTCAAACTGCTAAAGCTTTATCCTTCCTCTTTTCAGTTACAGAATTGTTTAAAAATGTGTTTTCTTCAAGAAGTAAGAATGTTCAACATCTTGGGTGGGGCTTATCTTTGACAAATGGACTCATCTGGTTCTGTTTTTTCCAGACAAAAGACTCTGAGCGCAGATAATGATAAGTTGTGCTTATTACACAAGTACTGCATGTAAATCATAGTGAAAGGTTTTGTTTTGAACATTCACAGGAGTAAGGTTAGTATATCACATTAAAATGCCTAAAGTAAAATGGCTGACCTGTCATATTTTTCCTGGTTTATGCTTTTACATCTATAAACTTTAGGATCGATGTTATACATCTTCATGTAAAACTCAGCAGCATCTTTGATTTAATTAAATTTGGTATAATCTGAAAAACTCACACAAAAGGGAAGGTGTAAAATTCAACAGCATCAAAAAACAAACCAAAAGACTTACTGCGCAATACAAAAGCGGTCTTGCAGAACAAATACAATGCTATTCATATTTTCAAAGAAATTGAGTGAATAGAAAAGATATGATGAAGCACTCAGACATGAAGAAATGTGCAACTGGTCACTTCTTTTAAAATGTGTGTCACATATAAAAGACTCCCTCGTTTATACCAGCATTACTGTTGGTATGAAGAGTGTTATATAGAGAGAGTAGAGAGGGATAGACCAACATAGGATTCTAATGTCTGTTTTTTTTTGCTTTTTCTTTTACCATACTTACAGTAATGAGTTTTTTTTTCAATCTTGAGCTGAAAGTTCAAGGTTTAGATAAATATTTGCCAAATTACTCAGAGTATATAGGACTGCATTGTCCTTTTATAAACTCTGCATACTAAAGAACAGAGATACATTTTAATCATTGCAAACAGGGCACTAACATATGACAGCAATACAGTAGATAATGTCTTCTTAGTAGGTTTTACATTTTAGTACAACTTACATACATTCTGATGCTCCTACATCCACAATATACAGCATATTGGATTTGCTGTGTTAATGTAATATACATTTTATTTATTTCTAAGATCAAGCAAACTATGCTTCGAATTACAACATCCTAGGCATAAAATGTGATCCTGGACATATATTTTCACTTAAAACCACATGACTATGTATGACATAAATAGACCAGACGATTCATTAAGTATTTTTTTAGGTGAGATAATAAAAAGTGTTTGAAGATTACTTCATCAAGTTTACATTTTAACAGAGTGTAGACTTTAGACATTATTTGGTTGTTCTGGATATTTTCTACGTATAGAAATATGATGTAGGTCCTTAAACCAAAGAAAACTTTAATAGGACAATGTTAAAAATTAAACAAAAGCAATAACATAACTATAAATAGAAACAAAAGTTAAAGGTTGTGATCAATATTTCAGAAATATAGTTAAAAGAGATTGGATTTTAATACAGAACAAGTCAGAGCAATATTAGACAGATTAAAACAATGATCCAATGCTTAACATCATAGCTAAAGAGTGACAGACTCTGTGTGTGAATTATTGCATGAAAATGATATTTAATGATGAATCACAAATCTGCACAAGGCGAGGAGATCATACTGGAACATTTGTTTGGTTCAGGTCCAATCAAACATGTAACCGTGAAAGTAGGGAACAAAAACAACCATAGTTATTGCAGAGTTGTGTCCTTAGTTGTTCATAGTTGTGCTCATGTGTTCATAGTTTATGAAATCATTTCTCCAGGCTGCTGAATCTTTTACAAGGAAAACACACAGTAACATCTTGTTTTTTGCCAGCCATAAGTTTAGATTTTCATAAATCTGTAAATCCAGGATTCTAATTTAAATATAATTTGGAGGAAGAGGTAGTATGTTTACTATGATGGACTGGTAACCTGTCCAAAACCGCCTTTCACTGCTGGAAGAGGCACCAACCCCATTGTGACCCTGATGGACACCATATTTTTAATTCTTTTATTCAAACAAGTTTTATTCTCTAAAGCAGCATTCATCCTAAGAATATAAACGTATCCAATGGCCACAAAATACATTAAAATAATAAATGTACAATTTAAGCATCACAAAGTAGCAACTACAAGAAGCTAAGGTTGATGACACACTTTTCTTATTTCAAAGAGAAACTTTTGGTCTGCAGGTAATAATATTAGCTATTATCTAATAGAGCAGTTGAATCAGTAGTCTGAGAGATTGCAAAATGAACGACTCAATGCTAGCAACTGCCTACTGTTGTTACAGTGGGGAGAACACGTATTTTGATTGTTTATTTTTCAGGTTTTCCCACTTGCAAAGCATGTAGAAGACTGTAATTTTTATGATAGGTACTCTTCAACTGTGAGTGATGGAATCTAAAACAAAAATCCAGAAAAATACAATGTATGATTTTTAAATAAT
>JAUZNJ010105265.1:0-20694 GCA_034780135.1 Jordanella pulchra | reverse complement strand
TATCTATCTATCTATCTATCTATCTATCTATCTATCTATCTATCTATCTATCTATCTATAGATAGATAACAGTCCAAACCTCAGCCAAATTCGATTTGTTTGGTGGGTCTTCCATGTTGAAACAAACAAGCCACGTTTATAAAGATTACCGAAGCACATGACTGGGCCTTAAACTGGCGTGCATCAGATTCCATGTTCATGCTGTCATCTATGAAAACCAAACTTAGCATGAAGATGTGTGTCCATTCATTATTCTCCCTTTTATTACTCACGCCACTATGTGTTTTGCGACCAAACATATTTATCTGGCTTTCTACCCGACTCTCCAACTCATTTATTTCTGCCTTAGTGTAGTGTATTTTTTCCTCTCTCTTCCCTGCTGTTGCAGCTGGTAACCATTAAATAACATTGACCAGCTGGCAAATTTAGATACACAGGGACATTCATGCCAAGCGTTGCATGGGCCATAGGCATGAAGAGGGCCAAACCGGTGGAATATAGAGGAAAATTAGCTTGGTTTTGAGCATGGTCTAATAAGTCTAGATTATTAATTTACCTAGTATAAAATAAATTACATAGTTTACAGAGTATATTATATAGTATATTATTATACTGTTTGGACATAGTAAATGCATCAATATTTAATCATATCCTTATGCATCAAACTCTGCAATCGGCACAGAGGTTTTCACTTAAAGTCATCAAATTCTAATCCTTAAAGTTTCAGTTTAGTCCCAAAAAAAAAAAATAGCTCCAAAGAAAAGTTATCAGTCTTGATGCCTCGTCTGCCACATTTGGCTCCTGCTGATAGCACCACTACCCATTACAGGACAGAAGGTCCGTTCTGATGTGCCATTGAGAGCACATGGTTAATATGCCCACGGGGGCCTGAAAGCATATGAATCCATGTAGGAAAGAAGAAGAAGTAACAAGTCAATCTTTGGTTAAAGCATAGATCTTAAAGTATAGCCGAACAGAAGAGGCAAAGACAGAGACAAGAAGAACTGTAAACTACAACTTTGATTTCTCTATCTCCAGGTCACACGGCTATTTGGACCTCATAAACTGATAATCCTTGGGGGAAGTGCCACATTTTGCCTCAACAAATGAAAGAATGAAAAACAATCTAAAAAAAACAGATTTCAGAAGCTGTGAGTGGATGTCCTAGCAATGATGAAAGCTAACATCATACTCTGTAAATAACAAGGCTCTTCTGCAGAATATCTTCATATTGTTAAAGCTCAAGCAGAAAGTATCAAAGATTAGAATTACTTTGTAGCCAAAGCAGATGCTGGTTACTGTGGAGACAAAGAAAATATATTTATTAAAAGTTTCATACTTATCTAAATCTCTTCAGACTAGCATGGATACTTTGTAAAATGGATCTTTCGGTTGTATTTATATCTTTCAAACACACAACTGCACACAACAAAAGTCTTTTTGACATACGATTTACAAAAAAATTATTCAACACTTGCAAACAACATAAAGACCAACAAGACTCCTGCTTTCTCTTTACAAAAGTTTCTTTGTCGCATCTTTGTCACTTTGTCCTGGCTTTGTTTTGATTTCTGCCCATGTAGAACTTAGAGACTGGCAAGAAATGTGCCAATGGCAAAGAAAAGAGTAGCTAAGATGTTTTGGAATGACCTTTAACCTTGCATTGCTTTAGGGTCCTCCTTTACTTGATCATCAATGTACTAATGTCAGTGTTAGAGATTTTAAAAGATCAAAGAGAGCAGGCAAACCTTCAAAAACCATTAAAAATATATTTCTTTAAAATTTGAGGTGTAGTCATGGTTTTTTACTTGGATAGGAAGAGATGTGAAAAGTGCCATCATGTCTAGCATCCAGAGTAGTTTTTCCCAACCCTTCCCTCCTGTAGGTTTGAGATGTGTCTCTGTTGAAGCCAACCTGGATCAAATGATTGCATTACCTGCCCACCAGCCACCAGGTGCTGCAGAAGCCTGACTCATTTATACAGCTCAGATGCATGGCAGCACCAGACACCTAAAACATTCAGGATAACTGTCCTTAGTTGGGTAACACTGATCTTTAAGGAACACTGCTTTATAATCACCATCTAGACTTGACAAGAGCAACATTATTTCACTGTATGATTTTAAAGAATTACAACACATTTCTTGTTATTTTCTAAACCGGTGTTTATACAAGGAGATCTTGAATCTTTTGTTTATGATTATTTCATCTTTGGAAATCTGGATCTTTTCAAACTCAAGTCTTCGGGATTCCACAGCTCAAAGTGACACTAGTTTATCATTTTTTGTTTTTAAATGTGTGCTTATAACTGATAAACTAGCTCTCATGTGTGATACCAGCTGCAAATACTTAGTTTGTTGGAATTTCATTGTTTGTTGTGAAACAGGATACTTTTACAAACGAGACTTTTATTGCCCTTAAGGTCACCAGAGGGGAAGACTAAAAATAAGGTTCATTTTTTAAACCACTATATGTTGTTTTTAATTTTCATTATGAAACATAAGTGAGAAATAATTGATTAATTGGGTTTGGTAAGAAAAAATTGGAGATGATATTTTTAAGCCGTATCGCCCAGCCCCAGTAGACCATAGAGCTTCCTAGAACATAATCACATGGTTTCTGGTTTATATTTAGCTCTTCGATAAAACAGCTAAATCCTTACCTCTACACATGCATATCTTTCATACCAAACATACCCGTAACCTTCTGTAATTATTTCACTTGGATCTAATGATTAAAACTGAAATTCATAAAGTCATTTGGTTGAAAAATTTAATGTTTCTCCCCCGGTTTCTAATTATAACCACTGACTTACACTTTATAATGAATATATTTTATTTTATTTTTTTTTTCATTTTTGACAAACTTTCACAACTGACAAAAAAAATTGTCCTCTAATAGTCCAGACAAAAATGTAGTATTAGAAAATTACCATCAATTGCTCAGTTTGCTGCTTTATCATGTAGACGGCCCGATTTAGTAACTCTGCACTCTGTTGTACTGTTTTACAACTTCCCGTAACCCAGTGACAATATTTCAGCTCTGTGTGGAAGGTGGGCGGGACTTTTTCCTGAAACAAAGTAGGATATGGAAGCAGCTATGTCATCTGAGCGCTCCATATCTCAGATATGTTGCTTAATAAGGAGCAGTTTCCGACAGCTTGCGTTATCAGAATTAGGTGTTAAGAATGCATAATGCCTGCGTTCAAATTCCTGGCATACCTCACTGTGTCAGGCTTTTGTATAAAAGAGCAGATGGTTCCACTGAGGTCCAAAGCATTCAAACTACAGCAGAGTCAAAGGCCAACAAGCATCAACCCATCCAGACAGAGATATGAAGAGCAGCAAGATTCAGAGAAACCTGTTTCTGTCTTTCATTCCTCTTTGTGGTCTTCTCCTCATCTTAAACCTGGAGCCATCCAGCACTTATCCTATCAACACAGGCTTAACTGACACCGATATGGACATCTTAAAGGTGAGTCTCTTAGTAAAACTGCACTCTATATCTATGAGTCCTGTCATTTTTTTTTCAAAATCCTCCAATGATATTTATCAAACTAAGAAAATGGAAAGTAAAAGAAAAAACAAATAAAAAAACCACAGACTCGTCAATTGCATAATAATAAGCTTCTAATTTGATGTTAATATGAATTTTTCAGGTTCTGCTCCAGAAACTTGAAGAGTCAGTTTCAGATCAGACTGTAATGGATCAAAGAACCCCTGAAGAGAACCCAAGTGTTTACAGACCGGACATGGAGGAAACATCTAGTGAGCGGCAGCCTCAGATGGGTTTGGACGAGGCCGAAATCAGAGAATTTCTTTCAGCGAAGAACCTGAAGAACGTCCGGAATGACTCCTCCAAGAGATCTTCTGGCTGCTTTGGACGACGGATCGACAGAATAGGCTCAATGAGCTCCCTGGGCTGCAACACGATCGGCAGATATAGTAAGTTTCACAGCTGTACCACTGGATCATGGTGGTTGTAGAATGGCTGACAAAATCTTTTGTGTCTATATTCTCATTGTTTTGTTTTTTAAATCTCTTTACTTCTGTTTTTCTTTGCAGATCCAAAGTAAAGATGAAGTCTTACGGTCTAAGTGATGCTACTCCAAAGTCTGTACCAAAGTCTCTGTTCATTTAAATGCTATTTATTAACTAATATTTACTGTTTATTGTTGTTGCCTGTTGACAATATGTAAGGAATATTTATTGAAATAGATCTCCTGTTCTTTATGTACTGTTGAATGTTTAATAAATGTTTACATCAGCATATCACAGAACATGATTTTTTTTTTTCAAACAGACTGACATAAAGATATTATCTATAAGTCACCTCATACCATATAATACATATTATACAAGCAAGGATTGAGTTGTTAATAGCAAATCTAAACAACCTGGCTTATGGAGCCTTAATAAGGCTTTTTTATGCCAACCGTTTTCAGGACCACGGACAGCATACAACAGTCATACATTTAAATCTATTTGTTTGTTTGTTTGATTGATTGTTTTTTAATAGCTCCAACAACCTTTGGAAAGTAGCACAAAATCTTCCCCTTGTTAGAAATAACCTCCAGTTAAGCAAAAATGTTAAAGAATGCAAAGCAAAGATTTGCATCTTGGAGTCATCAAGTCTTCATAGCAACCTCTGGATGCTGTGATCAGAGCTGAGCTGTTTGGGAGCAACCATCACAAAAGCAGACATCAAACGTGTGCTGAACTCAGCCCAGACTTTAGGTAAAGCTGAGCTCCTCAGTCAAATGGGATATAAATTAAGCTTTTTTGCAGCCAACACTCCAGGTGTGACCCTCATAAAAACAAAGGTTGAGTGCAGCCATGTTCAGTAAAATAACAAACACGTTCAGATTAAAGTGGTTAGTCCAATTAATATAATTCAATATTAGTTAAAATACTTTATACCAAAGGGAAATTAAATAAAACCCTAAGAAACCCAACTTTAAGCAGGTATAAAACTTATTTTTTACTAAACATTTGTTCTGGTTCATAAATGTATAGTATTCTTATTATCAATGTAATGGGCAGAAAATTATAACACTTTACAAAAATAAAACTTAAAAAAACATCAGCCTGTGTGTAATAATTTTATACAATTTAGTTCACTTTGGTGAAATAAGTAAAAGAAATAAACTTTTTAATAATAGTTATATAAGTTGAATACAAGTAGATATTAAAAAGCATTTAATGTCCACCTCATAACTAATGGTGGAAGATATGTGAGGACATGGGCCTGTTTCTCCTCCAAAGACCTTGGGAGCTTTGTTGATATCAATGTCGACGGGAGTACATCTGTCAGAACATGAGAAAGCGAGGAAAAAGCGCAACTCTAGACAAGTTTCATTTAATTTATAATTAATAGATTCACATTTAGAGCCAACTTTATAAAATCCAAGTCAATGTGAAACATATTAAAAAATTATCAGCTCCAATTGATTATGTTTATGCTTCTGGTACAAAGGAACTACATTACTAATAGTCAATTGAAATCACCACTGGTATGAGAAGCCAAAGGCCGCAACCAGCTAGAGTTTGCAAGGACTGGAAGGATAGTAAGAAAGAAGCACTAGATTTAGAAAAAAAAAATAATTCAAAACAAAACCAAAACAACGAGTGTAAAAGGGTTATGGCAGCAATCAAACTGTCTTTGATTACATCCAAAAAGGATCCAGTTAAACCCAGAAGTATTTGACCAAAACAATTTTCCATGAGAATGAATAAAGAACAGAACTGTGTTAATGACAGCAATAGTTCAGCTGGAAGATACAAAACTTGTGAACAAGAGAAAAGGCAGAGATGTAAATGTGCTGAGTTCATTTCTAGTATTACATGATCATGCTAATCGTATGCTTTTTTACTATCATCCAACAAGATGAATCAGAGCATCTCCTCCTGCAGAGCAATCAAGAAAAAGGTTTATTCATGGATTTGTTGTACTGATACAGTAAGTCCTCCATGCATCCCCAGGGCAGCAGGTTTAACCTAATAAGGTGTTTGGATGCTCAGAAAAGTGTTAGATATTTTCACTCTGAGTGCTGCATTGAAAATAAACCTTGCCTGAGCTCAGGATACCAAACTTGACTCCTGAAGTCATTCTAGTGCTGTTTGGTAATCATTGAGATACGCACACACACACACACACACACACACACACACTGAATACAAACACACAAACACCTCTCAACACGCAGACACCACTGAAGTAGACATCTGACTTGCTACTTTATCGTGCAGAGGTGCCAGAATGCTCTTGACTTGATCCATGAAATGATGAGCCAATGTTAACTGTCTGCTGTCTGTAGATGTGTGTGTGTGTGTTGGGGTGTGTGTTACCATGTATATAACACAGTGTGGGCTACAAGATCAGTATCCGCATTGGTAAAGAATGAAGACCGTGGTGGTTTTTATCGTGTTGGCCTTGTTCTGGCAGCAATGTCTAGTCTGCAGCCATGTACTGGGAAGGTCCTCGTTGAGCAGTAATTTGGACCAGATCAAGGTAAGAAGACCACTTGAGAACCTCATTGTCACCATTTGGTGACATTAAAACTTAAGAGATTGGATTCTTACATGTTTCCTCAGAGGGTTTTATTTTTAATCTTGTTTGTCTTTAATCAGTTAAACATTTTTAAACATTTTATGAACAGTTTTGTTATCAACCATCAAGAAAAGCCAGTATTGAAAATAGGGAACTCAAGATGTAAGAAATGCGAAACAGATTATTAGTCCAAAAATGTGTCCAAAAGTTTGCAATTAACATGGATTGAAACAAGTTTTGAAGTTTGTGAGGAGCAGTTATAGTACAGAGTCTAGCAGCTGGGAGGGTAGGTCTGCTATAATGCTACTTATGGACCAAGGATGTAGCCTATTGTCACTGAAGGAGTTCTCCAGATCTCCCCAAGAGTGATTTTAGGTCAATGATCTTTCACTGTGACACCATGCTTTGAAATAATAATAATTTGACAGAAAAAATAATGCATATTTTGTAAAGAAGCCAATATAACATAAATGATCAAAATAAAAGTGATTCCTTAGGCTTTGATTGCTTCGATTCTTTTCCGAATGTCTCTTCTCTCCACTATGTGCACAGATCCAGTCAGAGGTGTCAATCCCAAAGCTAATTACTGGGGTCTGATCTATTCTTTTGAAGATAAATAAATAATCTTGAACACCTGCAGAAATTAAGCTGCAATTTTGTAAAATAAATCATTTAGGTTACAGCAGAAGATTTCATGCAGGAATATATTTACATGGGACTTTATTTAGCGTTTAGATGGCACACAGATGCAACAATCCAAACAAAATGTATCCTTTGTTTTTTGTATTGGCATGGCTTTGATGCAGCCGCATAACTTTACTTTTATAGCTTTTCTGATCTGTATCAAATTGAATTGAACCTTTTCTTACCCCTGCAGTCTCTGCTGGAGCGCTTTGAGGAGACTCTGGCTGAAGAAGCTCAGAAGGAGGAGATGGAGGCTGATTATCAAGAGCCCATCCAAGAACCTGAACCTGCCCAGACCAGTCGGGGCTGGAATCTGGATTTGGATCGTGAGAATCAGATATCAGAAGGAGCCCAACCTTCAGCCGTTGGTCAAAGCAGGACTGTGAGCCAGAGGAACAGACTGAAAGACCTACTGTTGGCCCTTGGGAAGCGGAGCTCCAGTTGCTTTGGAGGCAGAATGGATCGAATAGGAAACTTTAGTGGCCTGGGATGTAACGGAGGAAGAGGTATTAATGAGTATACCAACATTTAACGAAAGATTAAAACATTTTTCTCTTTTTTTGACTTGACCCTAACCACTCATTTGTCTTACAAATGAAAAAAAGCAACAACAAAAAAACCCCAAAAAGCAAATGAACAATAATTTATAACTTCTTTTTCTGTGTTTCTGTGCTTCTTTCCGACCAGGGTAGCTTGATGGTATCTTGGCCCAAACGTTGGATTTTCTCTGATTCTGAAGATCCAGCTGATGAAAGTCTGTGATCCTGTTCTGGTTAAAAGCAATGTTTGTGTATGTAAATATGTGTATCTCACTATTTGAATTTTGTCTGTCAGCCATGTCCACAAATATCTCTTTTATAAATGAGTCTATAGAAGGAATTTAAAAATAAATACAAACACAGTCTGTATCTTGTTTTCTAACACAAACATGAAAAATTAAATTAATTTTTTTTTACATGAAGTATTCAGTGAATCTTGTATCACTACATTACAGCTCAATAAAATATTGCAGGTGTGGATTCATAGTTTTATGGTCATTATTAAGTCTTGTGGTTGATCATAATGATTTGTGCTAAAGTAAAAATAATTTATATGAAACCAAAAAATAACGTTTCAGTGTGATCTCAAACATTAAGAGTCTGTTTTCAATAATGAAACAATAAAATAATATGCTAGCTATATTGGAAAAAATATTTTTAAGCATAAATGTTTAAGAAGCATTTGCCCATCAAATAGGGAAAATTTATTAATGTTGCCACGTTTTTTTTCAGTCACCCTACTGTTAAATCAAGCAGAAAAACAAGAAAGCAATAGAAAATACTGTTTATGATTTGTTGTGATTTTTCGAAAACATCAATTGTTATCATGATTTTTGACTCGGTTCTGCTCAGCAGTGTTGAAAATATAGAACACAACCAGATCAAAACATGCAGCTTCATTAGGAAAACCCTCAACTAGTGAAACTCGATTAAAATTAATTGAGTGTAAAGAAGAACAAGCAGAAGCTGCATTAATTTAGTCTAGTTTGACATTATATAATTAGCTGCAACTCTTAGATTTACTTTACACTGTACATGCACTTTACATGAAAATGTTATTTCTTTCTTTTAGCTGCATATTTGTTAACAAATATAAAGCACATTGGTGTTCATTCTTTACGTTTTTTAACATTGTCTATGTTAAGACTAAAGCCTTCATTCATATGGCAATATATATGGTTCATTCGTTTCATTTATATAGATGGTCATTTTAGAAGGGAGTCATATAACAAACAGTAAAACTCTCAGTAACAACATTCAGAGAGGGTAATATTAGGACGAGTACGCACTGAAATGAACACAAGACACAAGATTGAAGGTCCCTGTAATGAAGACAGAAGTGACTGAAGCAGAAATACAAATATGTTAATGATGGTAGCCAAAGGATTTGACTGTTCATGCCTGTAAAATTAAATAATCATCAAGAGGAAACAGTTTGTCTTTCATCGTTAAGACATCAAAATATGAAAAAGTTTCTATCAAAAGTGGAAAGCAGTGAATAGAACCAAGCTTTCTTTTCATTGATTTCACTAATAATAGACAAGGTACATTTTTTGGGGGGATGTTCAACACTTTGAGTAACTTTCTGTGAGAGTGAGGTTTAGGGGGTTACCTGTATCGTCTCACTGAAGCAAAATAAATAAATAATATGTATTTATATATACTTGTCTAAAGCATGAGTAAAGTTCAAGTTCAATGTTTATTGTCAAGTGCAAAGAAAGCAGAAGTCTCAAACTCAAATCTTTGAGAGCAGGTGTCCTGCAGCTTTTAGATGTGTCCTTGCTTCAACACACCTGCCTCTATTATGAGCTCATTAGCAGAGCTTGACGGCTACTGGTTGAGTTTCTTTTTCCAGGTGTTTAGGACGAGGGATTCTCCTGAAGGTAGCAGGACACCGAGTTTGAGAAGTGTCCTTAGCATGTGTTTGTATACTGGAAGCTGTCCATTTTATTATCAAAGAATTATTAATATTAATATTATTAATATTGTCAGAAATATTCCTATGTTTACTTTTAAGCATACATGATTTTTGATAAAGCCTTATTCTTAATCTATTGGGTAAAACATATTTTGTCGTACCCCATTTAAAACAATAACAACTTATTTGCACAACATACTCATCGTCTTCCACTTACCTGAAATGCAAAGGTGCCCAGACTTCCTTTTCTCCAAACACCTCCAACTTAAACAGCTCTTCCTCAACGTTTAGGGGTGGAGGTGTCATAGCTAAAGTAAGAAAACTAGAACTAGTTTAGATTCAAACTTTAACCTAAGAGAGGAAGAATAAAAAAGATAATAATAATTCGGTTTTGGACCACCTCAACCAATCAGGTTTAACAGCACCTGAACCGTACCAAGAAGAACTGGCATAACATGCCTCACTTTGGACAAGTATGTGACTTTTGTTCACCTTTCTCCAGGACCTTATACGCATCTGACCGAAGCAGTTCCTACATCCATCTTAGGGAATGGACTCTATTAAAGAGAGTATGTTCAAGATGGAGCATCCAGGATGGAAAAAAAAAAAAACTCCAAAGAAGATTCCTAATATGATAAAGGAAGACGTGGAGGTGGTGGATGTAAGAGCTTAGGGGTCAAAGGATAAGATAGAAACAGATGTTGCAACCCCTGAGGGGAGCTGTCAAAAGGAAGAACATGATATAAATCTAATATTTCCATAGTAGATTGCTATTCAACAGGAAGATCTTAAGTTTCAAAGACTAAAGTTGGTGCAAAGCTACATAATCAATATAATGACTGGGAGTCAACCCTGTTTTACATTGGCTTCCTGGATATTCATGAAAACCCAAATTTGAGCTACTTAGACCTGGTTGACTACCAAAGTACCATCTATAACTATGTTTAGTTCAATTATAGTTCAATTAGTCCATTTATCCACAAAGCATCAGCAGAGCTCTCCTCACACCTTTAACTCCCTCCTTAAAAACAAACATTGCTCTCTTCTAGTGATTTACTGTTACTATCCGCTGTAGTGAGGTATGAATAACATCCACTCAGTATTTGGAAGCTGCCACACTATTTTCTTTTCTTTATTTAGCTATTTTGTCAAGTATTCATCACATGTCCAGATCTAGGTGCTGAATGATTTTGATGAAGCACTTAGTGTTCAACTTTTGTCCTTTGACAAAAAGATGAAAACTTAATGTATTTTCCATAAAACAAAAAACAACAATGAAATAAAATATTATCCCCAGCCTGCCGCCATTTAACTCTGCACTGGTGGCAACCTGATATCTTGCCAGAAGGTTCCTCCAAACATGATCCTGGTACTTGTCAAACTTCTTGGGGCGTCCTTCTCTGTAGCACATAAAACCTCTTCTAAATAAACATTTTGATTATTAAATGAACACATTTTAACACGCTGTGATGTAAACAGCAGCAAAATAAACTTACTAACCGCTTCTCCCTCAACCTCCTGGCAGTATTACTTGTGTGGATCAGACCAACTTTCTGTGAAATAAAAATAGACTGCTGACATGTAGGAGGTGATTCATCCAGGAAATCAGCCTTTAATTTGAACCTGTTAGCTGCTGTCGTCTAACTACATCCGACAGGCGATGAAGAAGGAACGCCACCTTAGGTTTGTGAGAAGGTGACTGGGGAGACTGGTCTGTCCACTTAAATCACAGAGATCGTGTTGATCAATTAGACCACAATAATAAACAAGGGGAACATCTAAACTGATGGCAGCAGCACAACCGACAGCTGCTGAGGTAAAGTAGCCTGAACTGACCTGGGCTCATTTCGTCATCTCAGTTCCTGTGACGTCTGTGGAAGGAGGCCAGAACCTGCTCACACTTGCAAGTGTTAAAACTTGATCCAGCAGACACAGAGAGGTGTAGACTTTTCCCTCTTTTGTGAACAGGGTAGGCTCCCTTATCCATGACAAATAAATTACCCGGAGAGTCTAATGTGGAAAACCTGCAGGAGGAATTAATAATTCGACTTAAGTTGTTCTGCATGAACATACATCCGATGATTCTGTCCATCTGGGTGACTTTCCACCATAAATAAAGTCCTGAAAGTTTCTACTCATGCTAACAACACAGAGTAACTGTGGGAAATGAATGTCACCATGATTTATGCTGAAACACTAAGTAATGATTGAGAGTTATAATCAAAATCACCTAATTACAAATCTGGAGCATAATAGACACTCCTTAATGGGCTTTTCTGTTGCAGATCACTGGGATCAGGGTTAGAGGCCACCCTAACATCCAGGAGGCAGTAGTTAATTTCCTCTAGCTGATATTCTATTCCACACAGTTTTCACAGAGTTAAATTTTAGATCTTGACAGCAAGCTTATCTACAATTTATCAGATAGCATCCCCTAGTGGTGAATTGATTTTCTTACTTGAATCTGGTACATAGACAACCAGAATCAGATTGACTGGCAAAGTTTGTGCAATGATTCAAAAAACAAGAAGTTTGTTCAGTTTTTCTCTTAATGTGTAAAGATCTAAAATATTAAACTTAGGGGGATAAGAAAGGGGATTAGAAAAGTTAACGTGCATATATAAAGTATTTCTGATAGATAATGAAGTTATACATGCATAGCATCAATCTAGGTTAGCCTGGGACTGCTAAGGATCAGCATGGGGGGAAGACATGGTATCTGTGGCAGCTGAATATAGTAAATACTGTAGCCTCAACCTAGAGGTAATATTCTTAACATTGTGTGTTTCCAGGATGTGTTTGGTTTGCAGATATCTTAGCTGCCCTTTTTCTGACCTTAAAGCTGCACAAGTCTTGGTTTGATGATTCTTTCTGCTGACTTGGTTGTTCTTTGCACAAATAAAATGTCTTTGCTGTTAGACTCGGTTTTTGTAAAATCTTTTCTTGAATTATTTTCCTCCTGTTGTAACTTACTTACACACTAGTTTATTGTTTTTTTTGGTTATAATTTCTTTAAATGGATCTAATTACAATCTTATGATCTTACACATTTCCATGCCAATAGCTCACTCACTGGTTGCATACAAATACTTTTTAATTAATCAGGATGCTGTTGGTTTTTGTATATTATTTCAGGGTTTGGCACTTTGTTTTAGACCATTTGGTATTGAACTTAAGTGTTTTTGGTATCTACTCACCCACACAACTAGAGGTAAGATATTGCACATGCATATAATGCGTAAACAAATAAGTAATGGAGACAAGCAAGTCAATGGTTCTGCAGTGAAGGTAATAAAAGAAGAAGAAAAAATCCGAAGATCAAGGGTGAAAAATCTAAAAAATATTGGATGCAAAGAGGGATAAGACTCGAGCAGTGCTCTGAATACAAAAATAGCATCAGGGTTCACTGAAATGGGACATAAGCTGCTATGCTACAGTGTTGATGAATGCTTGACTTTGTGCTTTCAGCAGAAAACAATTGCATACAACAACATTTATGTTGGCTGTTTGGTACAAAATTCTTTTTGGACTCAAAATTAACTGGGTAAACTTTATCAGGATGAGCACTTGGTGTATGTTGTTTTATTTTAAAATGAGCATATTAGTTTGTTTGTTTTTTTAATTTGCAATTTCATGAATAGTCTTGGTATACCACATCCCACCTTGTAGGTCCTTGAGCTGTGGGCTGCTGCTCCCATGCACCGTTTAAAACCTACCCTGGTGTCCATGTCTGTCTACCTGGGGTTGCTGCTGCCTTTCGTCCTTTGTTACTCTTGGGTATTGTGGGCTGCAGGCCTTGTACTATTCTCAACACTCTAACAACTTTTCACCACCGAGTGAAGAAATGCCACAAATACAGCCACTCAATACTTACTTCTACACGTACGCAAAGACGAGCAGACAACTTATTGGAATGGCTTAAGGTCAGACAAAGACAGCTTACTATTACAGAGAGCAATGTATCTTGTCTGCTTTGATGCTGGATCAATTCTTGATTGAAGTCAATCAAGTGATAAAGATAGCATAATGAGAAAACTGCCCTAGAACAAGTAGACTGGTAGCTTATCTGTATGGTGAGTCTGAAACACCCTGACAAGACACATGGAAAAATAAACGAAAGAAAACTCAGGTGGGTTCATCTGTTGACTGAACTTTAATCAGGAAATTATAAAAAAAACTAAGTAACGGTCATTGTTAAGAGAAGCCACAAGAATACTTTAATTAGCAGTTTGTCATAAGCCATATAAAGGATAAAGCAAACATGTGTAGAAGGTGTTCTGAACCTAAAAGAACCAATGAAACCTCCCCTGTAATCTGAAGTCTCGTTGCAGTTGTTCATTCAAAAACACACCAGAATCAGTGATGTTGCAATACCGTGGTTAAAGGAGAGACATGTAGATGTGACGAAAACCTCTGAATCAAAAATGGCAGCACAGGGGGACCTTTGCTTCAACCTATGAGCTCAGAAGGTTCTGCTCAACGTCTATTCTTTCCTCAAACAGTTTGGATTTAGGCAGTCCTAGATTATTACAGAGTAGAACTAAACCTGAGTGCTACATATTATCAGCTAGGTTGCAAAACACTATGGGCCTGACCTTCAGAGGGTTTTAAACAGGTGCCAAAGTTTTTGTAAACATTGAGCAAATCTTTTAAGAAGGTACAAAGAGATTTGAATTAGCAGTTCAGCAGAGATTGTGTGCAAAACCTTTTTTCTGTCATCATCGAATGCAGATCATATTCTAATGATCAAATTGCTCAAATGGGTGGAAGGTGTGCAAATGTAAACATTTAAATTGTGCAAAGAAATTTTCCAAATCTGAAACTCAACTGCAGGAAGATTTTGCATCTTTTATATTTCTACTTTCAGGCAGAGGTAAATGTACACGCAAAAGTTGGGATTGTTAATAAACAAACAGAGACAACTTTCTGATGTTTTGATATTTCATCTTTTATTTTTAACGTTTGATGGTTTTATCAGTTTACCCCTTTAAACTTTTACAAAAAATAATTAGCATTATAACTATTACCAAGAAGGTTATGATTGGTTTGTCTGTTTGTTAGTATCTCCGTCTGTAAGTTTGTCTTCAAAATAACTAAAAAGTTTATGGACTGATTTTGCTGAAATTTACAGAGAAGCTGCATATTGTGACTGCAACACACCACATATTTTGGTGATGATCTGTATCACCATCTGGATCCAGGATTTTTTTTTTTAAAGATTCTGTGAATACTGGTGGAATTTGCAATATGTCAGTGGAAAAGAGGTCTATGCTCTCTGAGTGCTTTCCTAGTTATTTCTAAGTACAGTGTATGCAGTCTTTTGGGGAAAAAAGGCACAAAATAGCTGCCCATGAATTTAGGAAAATCAAGCGTGAAGCTGCCAAGATGCCATTCGCCACCAGTTTTGCCATATTTCAGAGCTGCCATGTTACTGTAATATCAAAAAGCACAAGGTGTGTGATACTCAAGGACATTGCCATTGAAAGGGAGGATGAAAAACAACCACCTTTGAACATGAAACAGAGGATAAAACATCAAGACGGGGCCAAGAAATATCTTAAGACTGATTTTTCTAAGGTTGTATGGACTGATAAAATGAGAGTGACTCTTGATGGGTCAGAGGGATGGACCTCAGGCTGGATCAGTAAAGGGCAGAGAGATCCAGTCCAACTCTGACACCAGCAGGGTGGAGGTGGGTTACTGGTATGGGCTGGGATCATCAAAGATGAACTTGTGTGACCTTTTCAGGTTGAGGACGGAGTGAAGCTCAACTCCCAGACCTACTGGCAGTTTCTAGAAAAACACCTTCAAGCAGTTGTCCAGGAAGAAGCTGGTATTGAAAAAAAACAACCTATAAAAATATTAAGCTTTAATATTTGAGTCTTTTGGGTTGATTTAGAACATAGTTCTTGTTCAAAAATAATTCACACTAAAAAAGATTTTCCAAATTAG
This sequence comes from Jordanella pulchra, assembly GCA_034780135.1. NCBI lineage: Eukaryota > Metazoa > Chordata > Actinopteri > Cyprinodontiformes > Cyprinodontidae > Jordanella > Jordanella pulchra. The sequence continues at coordinate 5,052 of JAUZNJ010105265.1, read as the reverse complement.
ACACAATCAAAGGTGTCAAAGACAGTCAGATGGTCTTAACCTAACTGGATCAGATTGTATTGCATTTAAATTGGATTAAATTGGGATACATACAATTAGATTTGGTGCAGAGTATCTCTGTACTGGTTTTAGTTGAATGTGGATTGACCCTATATGATCACATGTATTTTGGATCATATCAGTGTTAAGAATAGACTAAGGTGGGATGGTTTTACATTAAATTATGAGCACAAAGAGAAACAATGAGATAGAGACAGAGGGAGAGAGAGAGAGAGAGAGAGAGAGAGAGAGAGAGAGAGAGAGAGAGAGAGAGAGAGAGAGAGAGAGAGAGAGAGAGATGAGGGTCGGAGAGAAAGCTGCTGTAATCCCCTGACTATAAACCTGCTCAGCAGATCCATGCAGCCTCAGTGTGAGATCAAAAATCCACCATCCTGATAGCAGATGGAGCATCCGTAGGTCTGAGCAGCATTCAGCAGGATGACGCGTCCTCTTACTTTTTGCTGCATCCTCGTACTTTCTCAAACTATCAGTCTAACTGAAGGTAAGAACAACATCAGAATCGTCAACTCTTTTGCAGCAACACACTTCAGGGGACTCCCCCCCACCGACTTTCCTTCGATCCTAGTTATTTTTTAAGGAGCCCTTGATGCGTCTTTGTGTGGGTCACTAAACTCTGACTGATGCTTTACTTGTAAGAGAAAACCAGCTTCTCTTACCTTCATAGAGCTTTTAAGTTAAGCTGCTTTATCTTTTCTGAACAAATGTTTGTCGTGATTCTCCAGGTGTTCACTTTATTTTTAATAATCATCATCAGAAGTAATGATCTCATTATTTTACTTTAATCATGCTTGACTGCGTCTAATTCCTAATAACGGGTTTAATTCATTAAGCAGCACGCTATGCCCAGCGGGACAGTTCAAGAGATTTTTTTTTCAGGATGAGTTCTAGTTGAATTAACAAAAGCTGTCAGCATAAATGTAAGACTTTATTTAATGACAAAGGGTTTTGAATTTGTATATTTCTACACTGTGAGAGGAAAACGTTATACAGGACTGACTGCGCCTACTATAGGATGTATATGTGAAACACAGGGCTAATTTGAAAGCTCCTGCAGAACTTTCAGGCAGCATGAGCAGCTACTTTAACCACATGGATCCTGTATTTAGGGAAAAACCAAAGACATGCAAGACACTCACCTTTTAGGACCATGGCTGCTTATCCCTGTCCTGACCTCACCTGAACTTGATGCTTGTCAGTGAGTCATTCCTTGATATAACAAAGGTATCTTTATACAGTAACACATGGAGCATTAGAAGCATTAAAAATAATCTGTGCTTCAAAACGTTGCAGCGAAATTAAAACTGCAGCTGAGTATACATCATGCTTGAATGAAAATGTTATTGTTTTATTTCTCATAAATTCAGCTGCTACATTCGTGTAAGTGAGATTTTATTTGTAGAAGCATTATCTAGTGAGTTATCTAATGCTGTTTGGAGATGTTCCTTTGGGGATAAAAGAGTCCATTGTCTGACTCTGGGCCATATTGCTTATGGTAATCTGTACTTTCAAGTGATTAAATGCCTGTGGCTGTTCAAAGCACAAAGTGAATGGATGTTAATCCCTAAGCAGAATTTACAGATTTTCTGTCCATGATCTTGGACACTTCTGCCTACAGTTTGGATGTTTTACGAATCATTCTTATATTCCTAGAAAACAGAACAGCTTGGCTGCCCTGGAGTCTTACTGCTGACATATATACAGTAGACATAGATAACACTGATCTAGTCTGCACTGACAGGATCAGGAAGGTTATTCCAAGTAAGAAACAAGCCCAACCCACTGCTCTCAGCTCGGCTATTCTTTAGAAACAGAAAGATTTTAGAATACTGAAAAAGATAAATAAATAATACAAGTGATAGCGGAGCAAGTTCTGTTTCCGTTTTCCTCACCACCTCACTGACATTCTCCTATAAGGTGGTAACCAAGGGCCTTCTGGTGAAATGAACAGCCCACCTTAACTAAGTCATTGGCAAATAACTGTGCTAATAACAGCATGGATGTAGAAAACCCAGAGCAAGTAAAATCTGTGCAAGGAGCAGGTAAAACTGCAAATAAAGGCGTAAAGTAGAAAGCACAGGCTGATAATAAAAAGTGCAATTAACATTATGGTTGGGGAATTGCTTTTATTAAAATTTTCAGCATATCAAATATTTTGATAATTTTAGTCTGCCACATTAACAGCATGGATGTAAAATCTTACTGGGCCTGTTAGGAGAAATGAAGATTAAGTCTAACAGCTGGGAGGAAGAATCCATAGAAACTATTTTGTGCACCTAATGGTGCAGTGGTTTTTCAACGGTTTTTTACCAATTCTGTAACAGCTTCATGCATGAAGTAAAAGACATTGTCCAACAGACATTTTTGTTTCACTCCTTCACTTGGACGAAGAGCCAAAGTAAGATAAGCAGGATTACTTCACACAACCAGTGCTGCTGGTTTTGTTTGATAAGGTCACTCATGTGCAACATCGACCTACTACCCGACATAATTTATTGCAGACCAATAAAGACCAGAAAAGATGTACCAATGTGTCCAGTGTAAGGCTCTGGGTATAGAGAAGCAGTCTCTCAGAAGATGGGAGGTATAGGTGTAACGTGGATGTGAAATTGCGGACCCAGAATTCAACCAGACAGCGGGGTGCGTTTGTACAGTTTATTTAATTAGTTCTCCCGGGTCAGCGACGGGGAGGAGCAGCAACAACAGGATCTTCTGGAGGGAGATATAGAGGCGAGTGTCCAGCACAGAAAGTCAGAATGTTTATCAGGTAATTTAGACGACTGACCTCAGAGTGTGTTGGAGGAAAGCCCAGAATAGGGGTCAGAACTGGGAAACCAGATGGCTGCAAGGAATCCAGAACGTTATCCAGTAACTGAGTTGGAGGCAGAGCCGGGAGATCCAATAACAAAATAGGTACCAGTCCGAGATCCAGAATCAGGGTTGTAATGGGAGCAGAGGTCAGCAACAGGAGATCCGATGGTAAAGAAGTATCCAGTCCGTGATCCAAAATCAGAGTAACTAGGAGGCAAAGGTCAGAACCAGAAAGCACAGAAACAGATCCACACAGAAACAGGCAAAAACAGGTCTTGAAGGGGAACAGGTTGTAACAGGCAGGCAGAAGAAACGCTGGAAACTCTCACCATACGGCTCGAACAAATCTGGCCCAGACTCTGGTCTGAGCAAGGCTTATAAAGACAGAGGGACAGGTAGAGATGATGAAAGTTGATGAGGAGCACAGGAACAGAGCAGATGGGGACAGTTAAGTAATCAGACCAGAGCTGGTGCACAGAATCAGATCCACATAGAAACAGGCAAAAACAGGTGGTGTCTGAGGAGGTAAGGAGGATGCAACAGTTATATGAGCTGGGTGAGCTGGGGGACACCTTAACAACATTATAACGAGATGGTTGCCTTGGTTTTAAGAGGAAGCTTTTTAGCTTTCACCAGATAGTGTTATTGTTATAGCAAGAAACAGTTCTCCATGTCATCAGGTACTTTAATATTTCTGTACTCATCCTAAATATAAGATAAAATAATAACTGCCCTAAAGGCTCTGCCTGAATAAATCACACAAAATCCTCAGACTCTCTTGATATTATGCAGTTTTTCATATTTGCAGGATTTTATATAATTGACTAACTCAAAGCAGAGCTTAACTGTATTTTTAGTCAACATTTATGGGTTTAAACATTTCCAGATTAAAGCAATTACAGCTGGAGGTTCTTCAGAGCTGCTCTCTGGCAGCTTTGAAATTCTAAGCTTTTGTCCATTCCCCTTTATAATATCACTAAAGCTGAGCATGAGTGGATGGAAAGCATCTGTGAAGATAAATGCTCAAATCTTACTGTTTTTTAGAAGAGATTTAGTTCTGGAATGTGACTGGGTCATTCTAAGATAATACATGCATCTGTCTTTTCTCTGGCTCTTTGTTTAGGGTTTTCTTACAGTTTTCTATTCACTGCATCCATCCACCAACTCTTCCTCATGTATATCATGGAAATCTCCATAGCATGATGCTGCCCCTACTATGTCAATGTGGTGATGGTGTACTCTGGACGAGTGGTGTTAGTTTCCTTCTACACATAAGCTTGTTTTCATTTATACCTTGAACTTCTAATGATTTTCTTTCAACAAAAGCTTTTCTCTTTTCGTTCTGCCACAAAACAAAAATCATGTATGTGGCGTGAATAACTTGTAGCTGTCCTGTCAACAGATGCCCCTACCTTAGTTGGGGATCTCTGCAGCTCCTCCAGAGTTACCAAAAGTCTCTTTGCTGCTTTTCTTACCTCCCAGATTAGGGTAATGTCAATTTTTGGTACATCTGCAGGAGCCGTGTGAGATGTTCAAAGGTTAACATATTTTTTTGGAATCTGGCTCGACTTTAAACACATCTTCCTCTTTGACCTGCTGCCTGGGTCTTCATGCTGTTTGTTCTAATGTTCTGTAACAAACCTCTGAGTCCAGAAACAGAGCAGCTGGATTATTACTGAGATTAACCTATTGGTGAACTCTGCTTATAAGGAGAGTAGTTTAGTATTTAGTATTCTAAATAAGTGACTTCTGTATCACTTGCAAGCCCTATGTTCCAAATATCAGATGTTTATTATATTTAACTTCACAATTATGCACTACTTTGTAAGAGAACCTAAAATCCAATTATAATATTTGAAAGGTTTGATTTTAATTCAACACAATATGCAATAAAGTTCCAAATGTGTAAATACTTCTCTTTTTAATCTCTTTCTGTTTAAATTATGACAAAAAAGAGCTTCTACAGACAGTCTGCACCTCTTGTTTCACAAGCATTTTAATTCCTAATTTTCCAATTAACAAATATGGTTTAATCAGTAAAGCATTTATTTGCAGGTTACCGGCGACTCTTAACTTTTTTGACCTCATTTAGATGTGTGTTAATCTTTCCTCCACATCGTTTGTGTTGGGATCCGGAGCCTGCCGCTCCACCTTTCTTCCAGCAGAGTGCGTCGTGGGTCTCCC
>JAUZNJ010105254.1:0-20698 GCA_034780135.1 Jordanella pulchra | reverse complement strand
CTCTGTTGCTTTAAATTGAGACTAAAAACTCATTTGTTTAGACTGGGCTTTGACTGTGTCATCCAAACATTGGTTAAGTTTCTGGGTCTAACTGTTGTGCCAATTTCTTGATCCTTTTAGCATATTTTTATCAATCTTTTTGTATATAATCAACTTATTGCCACTTTTATTCTCTTCTTTTAATGCCAGTGCAACGTACCTCTCTTTTTAATTTTTTTATGCTGTAAAGTACTTTTAATTATCTTGCCTCTGAAACATGCTATATAAAGAAACTCCTCATGCCTCACAATATAATGAAACAATGATTATGTATTCATATTTTTCATGAGTTACTTCATCATATTAAAATCTAAATAAAAGTTAAACTATTACTTTTCTGAAAGTTTTTGATACTTTAAAGAGATTGATTTGTGAAAAACCTTTCTGTCCCTTTTGCAGGTAATTGAGGACTGGAAGTATGTGGCCATGGTGGTGGATCGGATGTTCCTCTGGATCTTTGTGATAGTATGTGTGGTGGGAACCCTGGGCTTGTTTCTCCAGCCTGTCTTCCAGAGTCAGACCGTACCCAAGCAGCAGCCCATTATTTCAGATACCCCTCGCATACGATGAGCATCAAAAGGACAACATGAATCCTGGACCTTTACTTAAAGCTCTCAGTCGCTGTATATGCGACAAGAAGAAGTGATGTAAATTATTTTATGTGTTTACTGCTGAGGGAGCAGAAGACTTTTCATTCAAATCTTCCCTACATAATAACTGACTTTGTTCCCTCCTGATCTGTAAAGAAATAACAGTGCATAGACAGAACACTGAATCTACCTGTTTGAAATGAAACAGTAAAACTGAATCCAATAAAGCCATGTTTTAAGGAAGAGCAAAGGAAAGATTGAAAAATATGACCTCATTTAGTTGTTTTTTTAATCTACAATAAGTAAACATATGACCCGTTTGAATATTCATATTCTGAAACACTGAATCCTGTTGAATTGTAGCTCAAACAAATCGTATCTAATATGTTGATTGTTAGATGTAGCATAGCCCTTGATTTGTGTAACTCTGATAACAAAAGAGTAAAGTGAGATCTCTGTCCTCTTTCAGTCTGATTATACTTCTAATAATGTCCCAAAAAATCTTCAGCTTGCTCAGGTCTTGTCAAAGTGCTTTCTTTATCTGTTCCTCTAAGTGATGACATTTGACTATTTGAATAGAAGAAAGTGTAAAAGGGTGTTTAACAGGCATTTGTTGACAGAAACTATGGGAGAGAAAGCAGGACCTGATTGATTTAAAATTGTAAAAGTTCTCTAAACACAGTGAGGTTACCTAAATAAATGTGTTATTTTAATCAGTAATGACAAACAATAGTTTTGGTCACTTATTTATTTATGTCTCTGCATTTGATCTTTGAAAACTGTCTTGTTTGAACAAAAGAAAGTACGGGAGAAAACACAAGTGGAGCTTAATTATCACAGCCAGACTCCAGGGTTACTGCTGGATGAACAGTGCTGAGTGGGCTGGTTGGAGATTCTGCAGACTCTTAGGGAGATCTTCCTTTTAATCAATTAGTGCCCCTGTTAATAGACAAAACTGCTGTCCTGGCCTTCAGGTTTACAGGTTTCAACATCATATATTTGTTTGTTATTAGCAAGAACTTGGAGTAGAATTATTAGACATGTCAAAACCAAGCTTAAAATAAATCTACAATTCAAGACTCCTCAAACATTTCATTCATGTCTGCTTCTACCAGTTAATGTCTTTTGTTGATTTCCAACTTTTAATTAAAAAATCTAGTTAAATGTTTTTGGGTTTTTTTTTTGTCAAATTACAGCTTCATTTATTCTTTTCAAAGTGCTTTGCAAAAGTTTTCACACCTGTTACATTTTTCTTGGAGTCTTTTTCATCAGTTTCCATTAACATAAACAATACACAGACCTGTATGGTGTAATGGTTTACCTGAGTGAGCTAGTGGTGTATTTTTCTTTCCTCATCTTTCACAACACTGTGGGAGATTCAATTGTGTCCTGCTTGCTTAGAAAGCTGCCATTAACTAAATCCAAACCTCATTAATGCAGAGTACCGGATTGAATCTAAGATAATCTGTTAGGAAACATTTGGGCGATGGAAATGAAGCCTTTCAACCTTAAACACTCAGTGATGAGAAACTAAGGGAACTCATTTAAATACCAGTGGAAACTGGTATTAAACCCTGTCTTATTATCTTTTAGAATATATATATATATTTGTGTTTCTTTCTTTTAAATGAATTTCTGAAGCTTTTATTTTCTGGGATATGAATCGTTTTACTGAACTCTTGAACAGCTGTAAGTTGTTCAATGTGTTCAATGACCAGTTTGCACCTGCAAAGCTTTAAGTTTCTGTTGATTTCTCTTTGTAACATAATTAAAGTTCAGCAAAACTGACATAAGGTATTTGTAAACAGATCTCACAACAATTTTTCCAATTAGATCAAAGTCGGAAATATTTTAACACGAGTTTACCTTGATTTGAGAAGTTTTGTTAAAATTTTGAGGGTCCCTATCATGATGAAAATAGAAGATTTTCATCATGATAAGGTTCTCCTCAGGATCTACCAACCACTTTTTACAAAGAATTTGTCCAGCTTCATTGTCCTTGTTAAGAACAAGAAATCCTACAAATTTAAGAAGCAGAAAGACTCGAATGTAGTTTCCCTTTGTGGATCTCAGTGCTCTGTGTTTAATCCATCCCTTAGTGAGCTGTGTGCTACTATGATGAGTAAAATGACAAAATGTACGGGGCACATTTTGCCATGAAGGCTCTTGCTCAGGAACCCAGAGTGACAGTCAGTAATTTTGCCAACTCTGCAGGAATCAAACCCCCTGCTGTCTAACCACACTCTAAAATACAGATTCTTTAAGAATTTAATTTCTTAGAAGGTTTTTACTTCAAAGAAGGATTAGACCTTTATTTCCAATCATAACTTTTATGTTTTTATTTTTTATACACCGCTGACCATGAATACTATATGGAAGCAGATGGTATTTTTCTTTTGCCACTAATTTATATATTATTTTATTAATTTATTTAGAGGTCATGTCTGAATTCTCTGAATGCTAAGTAACTCAACAGATTCACTTTCACAAGTGGAGCATAATGTATTTTCTTTCCCATTCAGAGCTATAGTGAAAACTTGGGCCTTGAAAAATGTAAATCCATCTTTTAACAACTTTTGATGTCAGAACATTTGAACTATTTCCCCTAAAACCAAGAAAGCCTTAAAGCTGCTTGAAAGAAGTAACCTTATTGATTTAAATGTAGCATAAATAACCACATTAAGTGTGTTTTTGATATGTTTTTAACAAAGGAAATGAATAAATGAATGATAAATGTGTTACACTGAAGGCTGTCCAAACCCCAACGGCACAGAGGCTCTTGATTTAATATTTAATTCATAATGAATGTTTGTGAGAGGGAAACCCTAGTGAATACCGACTGGTCTGCTGACAGCATAAAGTATTTGCTTTGCTGAACCCAGAGGCTGCTTAGCAATTAGCATATTGACTTGCAAGGATTTTCTTGGTTTTCAAACAACAAAAATCCAGCAGTATAAAACAAACAAAAAACCCCCTCCTGGTGTCTGATTTGATTTACTGGCCATAGCGTGCACATCTGTGTGCTGTGTGCTTCCTCCCTGGTGACTGGCTGTGTGTTTGACTGTGCACTGCCTCCCTCCCCGTGTTCTCCGGTTGAGTCTGCAGCTGCACACACTCTATCACTCTTTCCTCCTCTGTCTGCATCGTGGAGCTCTGCTGCCGTTGACCCCAGATTCATCTGCCCTCGGTCAGATACCACAGGATGGATAACAGATTCTACTTCATATTTCCCAGCTGCTTGTTTTTTTTGTACATATTTACAGGTAAGGGATTTTTTTTTTTTGTGAAATGATATTATCTTGCATACTTGTTGCATTTTTCTTGATTTGTATTATTAATTTTTAGCTCATTGTTTCTAGAAGCCTTTATATATTACATTATATAAAAAACATTGCATTTAATATGAACAGTAACAAATTTGAAAACTTTCCATTTTAACTCAAACACTAACTGAATGTGGTTGCTGTTCATTGAGTGACTTGTAATGATCCAAACAATGAGATCAAACAGCATGCAAGTCAAATAACACAGAATGTGTTGAGATGATTTGAGAAATGCATGACTTGGATTTCTGCCATGTGTAAAATCCTTGAGTCACTGATCCATGTCTGACCGTTTGTTCCGGTGCAGGAGGCACATGTTCAGAAGCAGAGCATAAGCTCTTTTCGGTGATATTCTCAAACTACAATCAGTACATTCGGCCAGTGGAAAACGTGTCTGATCCGGTCATTGTGCAGTTTGAAGTGTCCATGTCACAGCTGGTCAAAGTGGTAAGTGGATGATTAAAAGCTTTGTTTGTTTTGTTTTGTTTTTTCTTACACAGTCTAAGCCTCCTGTTATTTATGGAGCACAACAGACATAAATTACCTTGATCAATAGAAATGACTGAAAGCTTAGCGATTAACCGTTCTGTTCTAATAATTAAAAAACCTTCTGAGATCACATCATTCCATACACTATTTACCTAAGGAAATAAATAGACAAAGACAGAATAAGTTTGGTTTCCTGTCTGGTTGAGCATTGATCTGAAATGTCAGGTTTCTTAGTCAAAGCAGTCCTTCATAAGATCACTGCCTGTCTGATGAGCATCTCTTGTTTTAATGTTGGGTTTTACTCTAGTTTGTTGGCAGATATTTATCTTGGACTGATCCTAGTAGGTCAGTAACAATAAGGCTGCTGTTTCTTGTTCATTTATTTTTTGCAGGTGGAGAAGAAAAACTGAAATTGTTTTTAGAACTGCAGGTCCTTTTTTCCAGTGCGCTGTTATGAATTTCATATCCCTTAAAGCTGTTTTACGTTTCCTTTTAGTCGACCTTTAATTTGATACACTAGCATGAGGTAGTAGTTAACAGTGAGATTAGAAGAAAAAAATCCGATCTAGATTTTTACCCTGATGGGTCATTCTAACAAATAAAATGCATTATTTAAAATCATGAACTTATAACTGACTGTCTACAGTTTATTTCCTGTCCCCTTCTAAAGTCTTTTACACCATAAACCTGTTTTTTTCAGGGTGTTCTTGTGCAGTTTTACACATCTTATCCTTAACTACGATCAGCTTCAATGTTCTTTTTGATGAAGAGTGGTCCCACAGTATGATGCTGCTATCAGCATGTTTCATTGGTTGCTGTGTTGAGGGTGATGTTTTTTTGTCCCCTGTTCTTTTGTCACATTTTGGCTTCACGAACCTTAAACAATGCATCTTATGGCTTTCTTTCAACTGTCGTTTAATTCTGGGCCCACTCCTATCATTACCTCTGATAGACGCCCTGTCAACAGATTTTCCCACTTTAGGTTATGCTCTATGCAGCTCTAAAGTTACCCTGGCCCTGCTGGCTGTTTGTCAGATTAATGATGTGTTTATGTGGCCTGGTTTAAGAAGTGGATTACTGTCTTAGATATGCAGTTGTTGCAAACTTGACTCGTTTCCAGATGATGCACTGAATAATCTCCGTGTGGATGTCAAAAAAACATCTTTAGAGATGATTTACAAGCCAAAAATGCTTTAAAACTCTACACACCTTAATCTTTGATCTGCTTGGTGTTTTCTCCGTTCTCATGATGCTATTGGATTACTTATACTGGCCTGAAAAACCTTCAGAGGTTAGCTGTTTTTTTTATAGATATTAAACATGTTAAAATAACCTGCATTTTTTAGGATTATTTGATTAATGGAGGTAATATAACTTTAAACTTAATTTTATTCTAGACTTTCATTAATAAATATTGTGAATAAATTTTAAACCCCAAAATAATGCATTACTTTGAGAAGATTTGTCAAATGCAATTTCAATCAAATATACGTAATGAAGTTTACGACGGTAATGTCATGAAGATTGAAAAACGTTCAAGATATATAAATATTGTTGCAGGACATTGCATCAGTAGAACATATAGCATCAGATATTTTCTTGCTCATCCTGATCTCTCTTTTTTCTGCCCAGTATCTCAGCAAAGATTTATTGAGATAAATAAGTATGAAGGACCTTTCAGGTTGAAGAATTTCATCCTAATTCTAAAAGCATCCCCAGTGATGTGTCCAGGTGCATGAGGATGTAAAAAAAAAAGATTTTAAGGAGAAAGCCACTGAGATTCAGCTGCTGATGGATGACTTTTTTCACTCAGTAACACCTGCTGCTTCTAAACCAAGCACAATGTTATTTGTTTGTCCACACCAATGACATCATGGCTGTATGAGTTCATTTAGATCATCAATAGCTCATTACTGGGGCTGCTACGATCATTTGGGATTTAGGCTCACTCATGGTACTGTGTTTGCTTTGCTAGTAGTGGTTAAAAGGGCTGAAGATACAGACATGACCAGAGCTTATACTTCAACTGTTTGGTCACTTGTGCTCACCACTGAACCTTCTAGCCCTTCTGCATACAATATGGTCACATGAATGGTTAATGTTATGCACTGGCTCATGAGATTTGTTCATTCACGCTCTAAGTCACACATAAATCTGACTTGTGCAACTTTTCTCCCTCTCTTCCTTAGTTGCTTTGCTCCAGCTTATTAGATTAAAAGTTATATTTGTGTACCAACCTAGCGGCTCCAGTTGTCGTGTATGTTTTGCATGAGGCTCAGAGGACTCAGGTGCATCTCTCCGAATAGTCGTTTTTGGGATTTAACAAAATGTGACTTTGTACAAAGAGCACAAACAGTCCTCAGCGTTTAGTTTCATCATCACATGTGACTGTATTCTTCCACATCTTACTAGAATGTTAACAATTGTGAGTTGCTTTTGTTTATTTTGGAGTCTGTTTGTTTTTTACTTTTGCACTGATTTCCTTATAATCTGTTCTATTTTTCAGGATGAAGTCAATCAGATTATGGAAACCAATTTGTGGCTGAGACACGTAAGTTTGTATGTGTGAGAAACTAAACCATAAGCAAAAGCGTCAAGTATGGATCCAGTCTGCTTTTACTTGATGCTTTGGGGCTGATTGATGGACTGGAAAAGTGGGTGGACTGAGCGGTGCTGGATTAGTTCTCATCTATCTTAGCAGACTTTGTGTCTTAATTTTATTCAACATCCAGCTCTATTTATAGAATACTGCACTATGCTGATGACACCCATCTTTATATTTCAGAGTGATCATAACTGAAGTTTTATACAGTTCTTGTCTCCGTGTGTGCATTTTATAAATAGATCAAAATTAACTCATACCTTATGCAGGAAAATCAAATGTTTTTTATTACAGAAAATTTAGGTCTAGAAATCAAACAAAGCTAGTTTTTATTAGACCAAAAAACATAGAATATGCCATGATTGCCTGCAGGACTGAAATGTTAACATCTGCATAAAGTACGATTACTAAACTAGAAAACTCTCATCTTAAAATAATGCATGCTTTTTTTTCTGCAGGTTAGAGCATTGGAGAGCTGTCTTTAAAGGTCTTAGTAATAAATCAGTCAGTCAGTCTATATATCAAAGAGAATACGTTTCCAAATTAAACAAGTTTGGTCTATTTTTCAGAATTAGTCTCAGACAGTTGTGACGAGCTACAATTAAGGTTGACTGACATTGTGCAACAGAACAGACAGCATACGGTCTCTCAAAGGATGCATCCAAGTGATCCCCCCTTGGATACAGACAGTTTGTATTACTGCGTATTAACCTACTTGTCCACTAAAGTGGAGTCTGACTCTTGATTTCTCCTGCTGCCAATTTCTGCAAAGGGCCATCTGCAGAAAGATGACTTTTGGCAAAAACCCATCAACTTTGAGTTGCTTAGATGTTGCATTGACTTTAATCGGATTAATTAGTCAAGTTACTGTATGTAAAAAAAATGTATGTTATTTAAAGCTGTTTCAAATGTTTAACTGTCATTTTGATGTTGTCTGTGCATGAATAATTGTTTCCTTTGTCAGATTTGGAATGACTATAAACTCAAATGGGATCCTAAAGAGTTCGGTGGCGTAGAGTTTATCCGAGTACCATCAAACAAAATTTGGAAGCCAGACATTGTTCTTTACAATAAGTAAGTTGAACGGCCAACTTGAAAACTTGAAATCCTTCTTTCTATTTCTTTTGGTTTTGCAGATGACATTGGCGAAAATAATTATTGAATTTGCTGTATTATCTAAGTGAATGTATTCACAGCAGAGTCATTGAAAGGAAATTCAAACCAGAAATTGGAAACAACGAACCAACAGCAAAATGATCCACACGTACAAAAAAAACAAAAACTATATGAATGCTATGTGAATGGACACAGAATAAGAAATAAAAACTGCTACTAAAAGATATTTTATTTTTTATAAAAGTAGTAAAACATTTTTTGGGTAACAACTTTCAAATCTCTCCTGTATGATGACAGAAGTTGCACGCTATTTTATTGCCTGCTATGTTATTTGCCTTTTCTTCCACTTTTAAATCTTAAAAATGCTCACAGGGCAAACCGAAATGAAAATAAGCTAAAAAAAAAAAGAAAAAGAACTTTAATACACCACAAGGTTCCAAAGGTCTTTGCTTGTTATATCTATGTTGCACTGACTATGATTGTTTTCTAAATAGTGGCGGATTTCAGCAGATTTCTGGGCTATTTACACCTTTTTGAACCTTCTTTTATTATTGTGTTTGATACCCATTCCCTATTTAATTTCATGGGTATACATATGAGTATTACTTGTGCGTTGGAGACATCTATTTTGGATTTAATGTAAACAACATCATTAAATTTATTTCATTAAGAAATCTATTTTGTTCAACAATTATTTTCCCTTCTTTGCATCTGAGACGGTTTCTTCAACCCAACATTGCCCATTTCCATCAGCTTTACTCTTGTGTTTTTTCACAGTGCAGTTGGAGATTTCCAGGTGGATGACAAAACAAAGGCCCTGCTTCGCTACAATGGCGACGTCACCTGGATCCCTCCAGCTATATTTAAAAGCTCCTGCAAAATCGACGTCACATATTTCCCCTTCGACTACCAAAACTGCACCATGAAGTTTGGTTCCTGGACTTACGACAAGGCCAAGATTGACTTGGTACTAATTGGTTCAACAATCAACCTCAAGGACTTCTGGGAGACAGGCGAGTGGATAATCATTGACGCACCTGGCTACAAGCACGACATCAAGTACAACTGCTGCGAGGAGATCTACACTGACATCACTTACTCTTTGTACATCCGCCGCTTGCCTCTTTTCTACACCATCAACATGATAATCCCATGCCTCCTCATCTCCTTCCTGACTGTGCTCGTCTTCTACCTGCCCTCCGACTGTGGAGAGAAAGTCACATTGTGCATCTCTGTCCTGCTTTCCTTGACTGTCTTCCTCCTGGTCATAACAGAAACCATTCCCTCCACCTCCCTTGTCATACCTCTAATTGGCGAGTACCTGCTCTTCACCATGATATTCATCACCCTCTCCATTGTCATCACCGTTTTTGTCTTGAATGTCCACTACCGCACGCCAAAGACTCACACTATGCCCCGTTGGGTGCGTCGCGTGTTTCTGGGACTTCTGCCCAGAGTGATGTTTATGACCAGGCCGGAGAGGGACCCGCAGAAGGTGACAGCGGCTGGCAGCGTTGAGACAATGCACCTGAGAAACTGCACTGTTCACTCTTCCAGCACCCTGCAAAAGCAGCACAAGCCCCAGGCTTTGGCATCCAGTGTGGTGTCGAGCCTGACGAACCGCCAGCGGCTCTTCAACAACACAGAGCTGTCCGACCTGAATAACCTGAGCGAAGACTCGGGCAAATGTGTCGGTTCTGGTGTCCTGTGCTGTGAGGGCCGCTGTAACTGTTGCTGGCAGAAGAGATCTGGCAGACTGCCGTCGGACTCAGTGGGTGGGGGACTGGGCAGCCTTGGGGCCCTGCCTGGGAGCACTGGTGTTGGGGCCAGACAGGACAGTCATTGCTCCAGTTCAGAGTCTCTGGATGGAGGAGTTATGTCCATTTTGCCTCTGTCTCCTGAGGTCAGAGAGGCAATTGAAAGTGTTAAATACATAGCAGAGAACATGAGACTGCAGAATGAAGCAAAAGAGGTAAGAACTTATTCATATTGCCTATAAAAAAATCTATCATATGCTCTGAAACAATAACCATGTATTTTCTCGTGGTCCCACAGGTTCAGGATGACTGGAAGTATGTTGCCATGGTTATCGATAGGATCTTCCTCTGGGTTTTTGTCCTTGTCTGTATCCTGGGGACAGCTGGCCTTTTTCTCCAGCCTCTATTACTCGGGGAGGATATTTGATTGAATTTAAGAAAACTATTAACCCAGACTGCTGAAATGCACCAGCTCCCATATGAGACTGTGGCTTCAGTCTGAGAGGTGAAAAAAACAAAAGGCACAAAGGCAAAGAGAGAAAATTCATAGGATTTTGTGTTTGCTGTTCTTTTTGTTTGACATTGTCTTGATTATATAATAAATGTAATAATTCTGTGGCACAATTGTAGTTGGATTTTCTTCAATCTGCCGTCCAACCTCACAGAAATGTGGTGATAAAATTATAAAATAGAAATGTTTATCAATCATGAGGACATGTATTAGTTAATATTTAGAAATAGTGGATCTAACGAACATGGTGACGGTGAAGCTGTTATGTTCTACATTAAGTTAGAACATCTGGAGAAATCTGCAGCATTTAAACCGGATTAATTTTGTAAACATTCACTCACTGCCTAATCTTATTAATGGTAAAGTTTTTAAATGAATAAATGTTTTGTTATAAATGAGACATTCTTATTCCTTCAATTAGTTTGACTGGGTGAACAGGTTCAATCATTGAGGGTTTTTTCTCTGGATTGATATTCAGGGTCAAATATTCCTCAATTTCTGTCATTTCAAATTAAATTGAGTTGAGTTGGTTCAATATTTCAGTTAAAGTATATTTCAAACGTTTGCGTGGGGTAAATTAAATCAGATCTTAGTTTATTACATTTTCTCCTTCTATGTTTGTAAAGGAACAGGTAGAGGTATTTACTTTTATCTTCATTTCCCTTTACATTATTGTCAGATATTGTTTTTTTAAACTGTTTACCCAATTAGTTTCTGGTATTGCAAAACAAATCCCACTGAATCATTAGAGAAAAATCAAATAACTTCATAATTAACTATCTATATTTTGCAAAACGATTATTTTTCAGGGTTAAATTACCTATATTTTATTTTCAAGATAGAGTATCTTGTTTATTCTTCTAAAATGATATTTTTTGTACTTTGCTAACTTGTTAAACTATTCTGGCATTTTTTATTCATGACAATGAAAATGAACCCAATTTCCAAAGTTGTTTTTACAGACAGCATTTTTAGTTTTTAATTTTAGTTCTTCTTTTAACTTTATAATCCTTATTTCTTTGAAAAAAAAAAAAGATTGTTTGTTCTATAGGAAGTAAATTGTCATTATTTTCCTAAAAGGTTATTGTAACTGTTTTAACTCTTTTAAAAACTTTTACTGTATAGTCTTGATTTCCTGCAATTTTAGCATTTACTCTTTAATAGTTTAAATCTCTAATAATATAGTAATAATAGTTTAATATTGTGTATATATTTGAACAGTTTTCACCACAATGTTTCCTCCACACAGAGTAAAGAAATTAACTTTATTAAAAGATTAAAAATCCTCAAAAACAACAGTCAGGTAGTCAAATAGTCCCCTATTCTAACCTTGATTCTATAGGTGCTTCAAACTTATTGGCCACCTCTGATATACAGCAATATTTTTTGTTTTGCAGACAGAAAGAGAAAGGTGGTGGAAGACATGTGACAAAAATCACAGGACAGGGACTCAAAACTGGAATTGCTGCATCAAACAGTGAAGCATCTGTATGTGGGCTTCATGCTCCTGTCTTCTTCTATATTTTGATAAAGATCTCTTTGTTGGGGGATTATCTGACACACAAAGACCCAAAGGAAAGATTATATGGGGTACAACTAACGATAACCTTTCTTCTGAATGTTGATGCTGCCCTCACACATCGGCACTCTGGACCAAAACTGCTAGAAAATGCATTTGGAAAAATAGGATTTTATTTTTTTTAAAAAGAAAGAAAAGTAAATTATTGTCACTGATTATTGTAAATGATGTTTCTTTGCTTTTTCTCCTCATGACCTTACTGACAAAACAGGGATCGTATTTAAGATTCATATTTCGTTTGTATAAAAGTTAGTAAAAATCACACAAAAAAAAATAAAAGTAAAAAATGAATCATCTTTTTTAGTTTCTTCATTAATTTTGCTCTTTATTTAAACATGAGCCCTAAAAATTACATATTTAAGAACTCCAGGGTTAATAATGAGCCTTTTAAAACTATTAAAATGATACAAGGCGATGAAAAACAAACATTTTTCCTTCAAAAGTAAACAAACAAAGTAAATAAAAACACAAATATTTACATTCCAACAAGAATTGGAACCAAATGTGTTCACGAGAATCCAAGTAATTTTATAAACTGCTTCAAAAGAGTGACATCATGTGGCTATGTTGTGTTATTACAGCTTTTACTTACTATAACTCCATTGGTTGCTTCTTTTATGGTAACGTTTCATTACACATAACTAAATTAAAAACGGATGACTTATAATAAAAATAACACTGGTTCATAAATGTTCTATAATAATGAAAGCTGACGATTTTTTGCAGCCTTTTTTAAAAAGTATTTTATCTCTGAAATGGAAAAAAAGAAGTAAATCAGATGCAGTAATGATTGTGGTTTTTATCCGTTGACTATTTTAATCTTTCAACTCTTGACAAAGTAACTCAACAGGTCAAGAGTTTTCTTACGGTGAGCTTTGCTTCCTATTCTGTGCAACTACAAATAATTTCACTTACGTGTAAAAGTAACGTATGTGGTCACTGATTACCTCGCTGTTTGTTCCTGTTTGTCTCTGCGGGTGGTTGAGTGTTTTTAGATAAGTGTGTTTGTGCGACCATAGTGTGACAAACACGGTGCATACAAGTTTGAGTCAGCCAATTCAGATTCAAATCCTCTCAGAGCTCATGCGGCTTGGAGATTCCTTAAAGATACTGTTAGAATGGCTTTCCCGTTACCCTCTGAAATGCCATCTAAATAAAAAATGACTTTGAAAGCTTAGAGCTAGAGATAGGCATAAAAATAATGATCAAAATCGCTATAGCAACAGACGGATAGGGCCTTAAAAAGTGTTGATACACCTATAGGACTCTCTACATTGTCAAACTGCAAAAACAAACCTAAAAGAAATTCGAATCAGAGTTTATGTGCATAAAATTGTGCATAATTAGTAAAACAAATGTTTTACAAATAAAAATGAAAAATATTTGGTGTTTTAACTTATGTCTCCAGCCCTATTTATGCTGATATTACTAAATATAATCCAGAGGATTATATAAACCGACAGTGTGAGCAAGGAGGGACTCAATCAGAGGAGAAGTCTGGACAATCTAAGGTAACTATGAGGAAAACTCTGCTTCATATTAGCTGTTTACCCAAAAGATTGCGGCCTTTTAGAAGAGGGGCAATAGGAACGTCATTTTTTTAGAGAAAAGCATAAAAGTCCCTTTTACACTTTTGTCACAAGACATGCGAGGGAAAATCTGTAAACGTCTACATAGCGGGTACTAAACCCTTTGACCTACCAGCCAACCTATTTGTGGCAGAAAATTAAGATTGCACACCTCTCTGGCCTGAACAAAAGTTTCTCACAGCAACAGTGAAGAAAACAGCGAGGGTCTCTATGGATGGTGTTAATCGTTTATGAGAAATGGTCTAGTCAAAGTGCAGGGCTAAATCCAATAATTAATTTATGCATGGCAGGGCTTGGATATAGAGGTTCACAGATTCACTTGATCCAGTTTGAGAAACTTTCAAGACACAGATAAGAATCGCAGCAAAATCTGATTTTATAAAGTATTAATAAACACAAATAAATGCAGCACTTGTGAAAAAAAAAACATAATTTTCCTTTAACTGTTGGTTCATCATACAGTGATAAAAAGGGAAGCTTTGGTAAGGCCCTGTTCCTTTTAACCCTCTAATATTGTAGCCTTTTTGATTAGTGTAAAGTGCAGCATAACCCTGATAAAGCAGGCAAGACTCTGCATCTTTGTTTTGCTTTATTTTATTTATCATATTTGTTTCATTACTTTAATGAAAAAAAACACTGAAATGCAAAAGACAGAAGAAGAACCAGGAAGTGATCTTGTACAGTTTCTGCCCACTTCATCTGGGGGTGTAGGAAAGAGTTGAAAGGTGTCCGAACAGAAGCTGTGTGAGTGTCAGATCAGCGCTAAAGATGATTAAAATACCTGCTGTTTTCTGTAAGTAAACTGAACAATGACCAAAACAGAATCTACATTTCAATTATGTTTGCTGATTTAAGATTAATGTGATTCAACACTTTTTTTTGTCTTCAAGGCATTTTCCTAATTCAGGTCTTTGGCCAAACCAATGGTGAGAAGCAGCCGACTCGGTATGTATAAGAGCAAGCTGGATTTTATAACAAATAATGCAACGTCTGTCTGTTTCTTTTGTGCAGATTTATTTCCTTTAAAGATCCTGGTCCGGCAGAGAACTATAAGCGAGGGCAGTGACTTTTATGTAACCTGCAGAATCTACGGGGAAAAGACTAAATCCTCTGATTTTACATATTTACTGAAAGACGGAAAAGGATTTCTGAAAATGACAATGAAGCAAAATATGAATGATGTCACCTTTAAAATATCTAATGTTAGTCTTGAGCACAGTGGAAATTACAGCTGCTTTTACTCCAATCAAAGTTACGACCTCTCAGCAGTAGTTAAGACGGGGCAGGATGAGGTTGAGATTGCAGTCATAGGTAAGCATTTTTATTTATATATTTATTGCCCAGTTTGGGGGATTTCTCTTTGCTGATGTTTTCTAACTTCTTTGCAGCCCATTTCATCCCTGCAGTCCTTTCTGTATCTGGCTCTTCCTCGGTTTATGAGGGAAATCGAATTGAGTTCAAATGCAGCTTTTCTAAAACCCTGCACACCATCAATAACTGTCAACTCATCCACTGCTCCCTGAAGAAGAATGAGACCTTCCTTCAGTTGCAAGTATTTGATGTTGCTCTGATGGAAGCCTCTTTCACTATTGAAGGTGCAGTCGGCAGGGATTCAGGTCATTACAGCTGCCTCTTACTGCCATCGAAATGCTATCAGACAAAATGGAAGAAGCTGCAGGGAACAAATTTTGTGATTCTGGATGTCAAAGGTGGGATTTTACAGCTCATATTCTTTACATTGATCATTTATTTCCTCTTAAAATATCTAAAGTTATAAAATTGCATTAATGTTTCAGAGGAATCCATCTCTTGGGGAGCTTTGTCCTGTGGATTCATAGTCTTTATAATGTTTTTTGGTCTGTCTCTGCGCTGGATCTTTTACAAAATCAAATTCACAGCTTCATTTAAGCCACGGTAAGCCTCTGTTTTATTATACTCCCTGTTGGAAGAAGAAATTAACAATAACTCAAACATGGTTTTAAAAAGATATAATGGGCCTTGCTATTTTCCTTTCTGTTTGAATTGTGGGATTGTCAGCTCTGGTCCTGAGGAGCTGAATACAGATACAGTGGATGCTGAACTCCATGAAGGTACGTTTTAATAAAATCACCATGAAGAGATGCTTTGCAAAATGCATCTTTATAGTGATGTATGATTTACAGAGTAGAATATTTCCTCTCCTTTTATTTATTTATATGGATTGTTTTAATAAAGAGGAAGAGGAATAAAACATAGAATTTTCTTTTTATTTCAAACTGAGTAGAAAACATGATCTAATGCTTCCTACCTGCCGTTGATTTGAAGTTTACTCATGTTTTAAAGTTAGATGTTTTTTCAACAGAAACCACATGAAAATATTTTAAATTTGATTAACTGTTTTTTTTTTTTTTTTAAAAAACCCTTTATTAAGCAGAAGAAGAAGATGACTCTTTTAGCGTGGAGAATGAAGAAGAGTAAGTATGCAAATCTACCTCTATAAGCTCTGTAGTCAGGATGTTTTCAACAATAAATTAAACTCTTTATCAACATGTGTGGCATGCAGGGGTATGATACCCTTTTTAGTCTGATAACCCTAAGAAAATCCAGTCTAAGGTAGCCGCCTCACGATGTTTCAAATTTAGCAGTTAGTTAAAGTGTGTGTAAAAGCCTCAGAGGTTTTACCAGAGAGCATTAGTTGAAGATGCAGCATTATAAACTAACAACGAAGAAGACAGGCCAGTTAGGGAGAGGTTAGAGTAAGGAAAAGGTTATGAAGGAAAAGGTTATGAAGGTTGAATGTTTCACACATGAGCCTCAGTCTATTATCTGTAAAACTGCACACCTGCCAAGACATTGCTGAGTTAGGAGAGCATCAACCAGAGAAACAGGCAATCTGGTAGTTTTAACTTTGGAGGAGGAGCAGAGATCTGTGGCTCAGGTAGGAGAATCTGTTGATAGGAGAATATTTGTGACAATTTCCATAATTATGGCCTTTTTGAAAAAGGTGTAAAAAAGACACCAAAGTTAAAAGAGGATCTGGCACATTTGGAGTTTTCCACAAACCAGACGAGGATCATGGAAATGATTTTCTGTAAGGATGGAAAGCTACACAAAAGGTTTGATCTAAATGTGGATCTATGTATCAGAATGATTTAAAATCCAAATAGAATTAAACTTTAAATTCAACATTATTAGATGATTTCAATCCAATCTGACTCATTTCGAGTTAGTTTGAAAATAACAACCAAAGACCAGTAGAGACATAAAAAACTGCTTTGAATCCATCAAAACATGATTCTAAAGACCTATAAACCCAGAAAGGTAAATAAAAAACCCTTTGTGTGCTTTTTGTAACAAAAATGAACAAAAAAATGTTTTCTTTTTTTTGTTTCAATTGGGTTTGTCTTGGTAATGTGACAAAAAGGGAAACTGTTAAAGAGGAACTAATGCTTAGTGAGAAACTGCCATAAGTTTTGTTTTTTTTTTTTAGTTGTAAAAAATTGTTTCTGTATTTCAACCTGTAAAAATGTCTTCATCAGGAATCAGACTCCGGCTCAGACAACTGGGAATGACATTTACTCCTCATTGGACAGAATTTACCACATTCCAGGTAAGAGATAATCAATCACCTTCAGCCTAACACGGTCCTGCTGTGGTTTAAGTTACACGTGTTAAACAGCTTTAAACTGTTATTAATCATTTGTGAACAAATTCACAAGCCTCTTTATCATCCTAAGAATGAAAGTTGATTATTTTAAAAAAATGTAAAAAGAAGAAAAAGTTCAACTCCACACGGTTTTATGTCATTTAAAGAGTCCGTGGGTCAATTATGTGAAATGTAACACAACTTCAAAGACATGAATAAATTGCCCACAGGGGCTGATATAAAAAAAAAACTCTAATGTCACATTGTTATTTCCTCTTGGGTGCTAAGTGTATCTCGGAAAAAAAAGTGCAAATACAGAAGTGTTAAAAAAAGAAGTGAGCATAGAAATGTCTTGACTGCTTGCTTTTTTTGTCTTTCTTTTTTAACCACAGATGATTCTCCTTCAAGGCTAAAATATGCATGTGTGACAAACACAATGTCTCTCTATCAAGATGAAAGTGAAAATTAAAGTTGCAGGAACGTGTCTACGATGCAGAAATCCAGCACCTGGATACATTTTGGTTATTGACTTATGTGAAAACCCTAAACAGTGTGACGGTGTTGAACTGACAGCTTTACCCACAATGCAATGCCTGTAAAGTATTCACACCACGTAAACCTTTTCAGGTTTTGTCACCTAAGGCGTTTAAATTACTTGAAAAACTGTGAAGTGGTGCTAAAATAAATCATTGCTTGTATGTGTTGCATGCATGCACATAGGTTTGTCCAGTCTTGCAAATGTTTTTACTCATATTGTTAGTAAAACAGCTCAAATGCTCAAATATAAGATTATTTTTTTAGCCAGGCGACCATTTTAATAGATTTTAATGCATAGATACGATTTGTTCCAATCCAATGCTGGATGTTTAATATCCTGAAGGAAGGTAAATCTGCAGTTCTTCTTTCATACTTTATACAACCGACTCCTGCCAGGTCCCCTATCGTTAATGAAGACGAGCAGATTGACAGCATGATGCTGTCCCCACCATGTCTCTGCATGTGGATGGAAGGTTCAGGCTGTTAGGTTTCTACCACACTGTTGTTTTTGCATATGGGCCAAAAACATTTAAATTTAGTCTCCCCAAGCACCATTTCTCACATGCAGTATCATTAAGAGATTTTTTTTCCTTACATGGAAACAGTATTTCTAACGATTTTTTCCAATCCATAGTGTGTGATGTGCACAGTTCTATTAACAGTCTTCCAGCTAATCCTTGGATCTTCAGACAGGATCTCTTAGCTGCCTTTCTGACATATCCTTTCCTGATTCACCTTGATCCTTCCATTTTAGGATGATGGATTGATCCTTGGATTAGACTTGGACGCTTGGCATACAGTATATCTGATTTGAAAGCCTCTGGACTTGTCTTGACAGAAAAGCTAAATTACACACATGTGGAATATATTTACTTGAAACGTGTTGGATGTTGTGGGTTTTATTTTCCATCATCAGACTTAGGGTGTTAGATCACAAAGACGTGCCAGACTTATTAGATTATATTATAAAAAATAAATTAAAACCCATTTTTACTTTTATTTCCATTTACTTATAAACACTCATCACTCTCTTGCATAAAACTCTGTTAATTTGCATAGAAGTTTGCAGATGTTAAATGACAAAATGTAAAAAAATAAAAAAAAACAAAAAGAAAAAAGTCCATGTGTTATGAAAACCTTTGCATCTATTTTTTCCTGTGGTTATTTTCATTTAAAGACTAACAGCAGATGTCGCTATTTAGCCGCAATAATATAAAGTTCTAAGGACTTGATGTGGATTAAACCTCGCAAAAAGCTGAAAGAAGCATGTCAGTGACATTGAAAGGGTATTAAGATTCCAAGATAGGGACATATACTGCACAGAAACAACATCCAGTGTGCAGGTATGTAAAATTCAGTGACCAAAGCTAAAACTTATGTTTCCTTCCTTTTATTGATTTTGTCTGATTTTGTCTTTCCTGCGTTTTGCAAGAAATATCAACCTGAAAGCACTAACTATTAAAAATATAATCACTGCAACAGCAAACAAAAAGAACAAGAAAACATCTACATAGTAGTAGGAATACCAAGGCAGTTTGCAGGATTCATTTTTCAGGTGAGCAGCACCTTTGTGCCTCATTACAAACTCTATCCAGAAGAGGGCGGTATCGATCGGCTTCATTGGTTGATCTCTGTGCAGTCTGGAGAGTCTCTGCATGTTCATCCTGTAGGAAGGTTCGGTCAGAACTTCTTTGACAGTTTTCAGGAATGTGTCTTCTTTGTCCACAGTGGCTAACGTCAGGATCCTAGCCGCTCCTCTTTCTTGAAGACGGACCAGATTGTCATACTGGTCATAAAACACAGGTAGACCCACTACTGGTACTCCATAGTAAATGGCCTCTTGGACTCGATTTGTTCCTCCATGAGCGACAAATACCTTCACCTTTGGATGTCCTAGAAGGTCTTTTTGAGGCATCCAGTCAACCAGTAAAGTGTTTTTTCCCAAAGTGGCTGGTTTGATACCTTTATAACTCCAGATGACTTTCTGGGGTAATTGAGCAAAAGCTTCAGCGATTTTGTTTGTCACTTCTAAAGGAAGTTCACTTACAAAGGTTCCAAGAGACATAATGATGGCTCCATGCTCTCCAGAGCTCTGGACAAACTCCTCCAAGGTCTCAGGAAGAGGCTGAGGTGGTTCACATTGAAAGCCTCCTATGTAGATAACATTCGGCATGCTGGGACGGGGAAACTCAAAAACAAAGTCCACTCTCATGAGCCACAGGTCTGCTCCTCGTAACAAATCTCTGTATCTAACCTCTGGGCCAAATAATTCATCACAGACTGCCTGATACTGGGGACTGATCAAAAAGGTGTCCTGAACTTCCCAGATAGTATAGAAAATGAGATTTTTGACTCTCTGTATAAAAGTCATTTTGTCCGTCAGTCCTGAGCCAGTCATTGGGATGTAAGATAAAGGAGAAGGTGCGAGAGCTAAGTGTCCCTCCCCACTGGTAACCCATCTGACATTATAGACTAAAGGTAGTTTGAGAGCATGAGCTAGTATTATACCTGCTCCCCATGCAGGATCAGTCAGAACCAGGTCATACTTCCTTGCCTTTAAACTATTCATAAACCTTTTATCTCTCAACATGCTGCTCGCCATCTTGCACATTATTCCATGCATGTTGAACATAGCATTAAACATTTCAACCTGCAAACCCATGAAGCTCATAATGGAGCTCTTTCCTCTCTCCAATTCAAAAATCTTCCTCAGGATTGGGTTGATGAAGTCATGATTAAATACTCTGGCAACTGGAACCGTAATGCTTTTGTAGTTCGGAGAGTCGTCCTTGATATACCAGCTTTCATTGGTTTTAACAACATCAATAGAGTGTCCTTCAGAATGTAGAGCTTGAATCATAATTTCCATGTTCACCCAGTGGCTTCCCTCTAAAGGAACAACCAATATTCTGCCCCCATGACCAATTTTCCATGAAAGGAA
>JAUZNJ010105243.1:0-20698 GCA_034780135.1 Jordanella pulchra | reverse complement strand
TATCATTTTCGTGTCTGTGCTGTAATGTGGACTTTAAATGCTTGAATATCATATATAATAAGATAAGAAAATCTAGCATATTGTTTTCAAAGCTCCCAAAGTTGTTCTCTTAGGAGCTTTTCTCAAAGGAATATTTTGCCTAAAATTATAATCAATTTAAACTAATGGTTGTGTCTTTTTCTGAAGTAATTAAATAAATAAAAATTCTCAAAATCACTCAAGTTTATTTAAATAATAATGTTTTGAGTTCTGAGTTCACTTCGGCTAGTGTCATCTAGAAAAAAAACAAATTTAATCCAATCTCCAAGCACAGTCATTTTAGTTCATATAACTTACTTGTTTTTGGACTAAAATAAGACAGAAGGCTAGTTCGATTTAGATTGAAACGCATCACCACTATTCTGCTTTTTGCCAGATGTTTTAGAGAATAAAACATGCTAACAAGAAAAATGGGTTTCTTAACATTCATTGCATGTTTTCACATTTTATTATGAACTAAATTTACTTCCTTGCCTGGTTTGACTTTTGACTGACCGTGCATGAAGGAAAGTCAGACTCGGCTGCTGCTGTTACATGGTGGCCATCGATCAAACTCTCACTGCTTTTGTTTAAATATCCCACCAATCAACTGACACAGCAAATTACAGTGCAATTTGTAAGAAGCAGAAAATAACTTCTAGTTGAATTAAAATTACATTTTTCCAGGCAAGAGGCAAAAAACACAAATGACAGAATAGTGACCACATTAATAGTCTTCTAATTGCTTTTCCACTATGTGGTCTTAGAGCAATCTTTGGTTCTTTGGTTTAGAAAACTTTAAAAGCATTAACTTTTCTTTTTAATGCTCAGGTGTGATGTCAAAAACAATAATTGTCCTGTTTGGGAGCTCAACAGGGCACCACGGTCTGCTGAAAAAGGAAGAGGCTTTGCCTTATTAGAAATCCCCCTGAAGTGTCAAAGGAGGCTCTCCTAATTGGTTTTCTAGGAGACAGAGGGTAACAGTAATAAGTGCTGAAGTTATTAAGCAGAGCACAGCAGGATTTCTGTTATGGTTGTTGTTTTTATTCTGGTGACACTGATGTTTTTGCTGACATTAAAATTCTGTAAAAGAGATCATCTGTCAATATTAAACTTACTCTTTCTATAAACTCTGATTTTTGACCTTGCAAACAGGAGAAAGCTGAGTCATTTTTACCCGTTTTCTGCATCCAATGTTTTGGTTTTAATTTGAAAATCACCAAAAAATTATTTAGCAGACACAGTTATGTTTATCTTTAATTATTTGTTAAATGTTTCCAAATATTTTACAATGGATGCTCTCTGGGCTCCAGTACAACAAATAACGAACCAAAAGTTGATATTTAAGTCAAAATAAGACAAAATAATACTAATAACAAAACTAGTTCTTCACTTTATAGAATGTAAAAAAAAAAACTGAAAAAAACTGTGAGATTATCTGTTAGGGAAATATTTTTTGTTGTCATCCTTTTAGAGCTTTGCAAAAGCTCCCTTTGGCTCTTGTCACATTTGGTGACATTTGGCAGATTTCATGTGACAGACCAACACAAATTAGTGTCAAATTGTAAACTTGGAAGGAAAATGATCCATCGTTTGCAAAACAATTTAAAAAGTAAAGGCCTGAAAACTAAGAATGTGTTTATAATAAAGAGTACATGTTTTTTAACAACCTAGCAGCAAATATACCGTTTCTGCAATAAATGGGAAATTGACAGAATTTACATAGATAATTTTGCTAGTTGAAGCACTTTACACCAAAGCCACAGTCACCAACAGAACGCACAGACAATAAAACATCTATACAAGGTTAACATAAACTTATTAAACAGGCCTGGACAAAAATGGTGGTACCCTTAACTTGATATTTTGTTGCACAAGGTTTTAAGGCAATAACTGTATTCAAACGATTCCAGTAACTGTATTTGCGTTCACTCCTTACGAGCAAACAGCTCCAGTCCTCTTAGGTTTGAATGGTTTCTTTCCAGACAGCACATTTCAGCTCCTTTCACAAAGATTTTCAGTAAAATTTAGCTCATAGAACGCCACTTCAAAATAGTCCAGTGTTTCCTCCTAGCCATTCAGGAGCGTTTTTTTGTTTGTTTTTGGTCATTATCCTGTTAAACACCCGTCTGACTGAGACCAAGTTTTCTGACACTGGGCAGCATTTCTCTCTATAGAATCCCTTGACAGTCTGGAAGTTTAACTGTATCTGTGAGCATAGCTGATGCGCCTTGGCGAAAAGTGTCCTTTTTTGTCCTACCTCTATTTCTATTTGCCAATAGTATAGTGGGGTTTTTTTTTCAATATTTTGCAGGCCCAACTCTGTGCATCATCTCTCTAACTGGCCAAGTATCCCCAGACATAATGCTACCACCACTGTGCTGAACTGTAAGAATCATGTGTTTAGGATGCTGTTCTAATTTCTTTTTTTGGCTACACATTATGTTCATATGTAGACCTTCATTTTGGTCTTTGGAAAGTTGTTTCCAACACATAACTCCTTAGCTGTGGCTTTTTAAACTTCTCCACGACTTTATCTTTAATTCACAGTGGTGTATTTCTTTGTTGTGAGGATTTTCAACGTAGACTAATGTTACGATACAAACCTCATAATCCTTTACTGTGGGCAAAGTACAAATCCACAAGTTGCACTTTCTAAATCCTCTGTCCACTTCCTTGTACTTCACATCCATCCAATAATTTATAATCTTTATATGTTTTCTATATGGGCCCCCAGCTTCACTGCAACTGTAAACTTCTGGTAACTTCTCCCTACGACCTTAGCAGTGGCAGCACTGAATGATTCAAACTTCCTCTCATCAGTCAGCAGGACTAAGAATGACCTGGAGGTTGATGTTAGGTAACAGATGACTGTGACCTCTTATCTAATATTGATGCGGTTGTGTCCCAAAGGCCACTTGACAAATCCACATGCACAATTTAAGACCACTATTAAATTTTTCAAACATTCTTAAATAAGGTTGGGTCATGGTTTTGTCACAACAGATTCATCACTTTAAGTGATGCATGCGTCAAAGGGATGCCACTTTCCAAACTGAAATATCACATTTCAAAAGCTGGTGGGCAGGTTGTGCACGTACATGCAGAAATAGTTCCCAGACTTTGAATTATTTATATCCTTTAGCTCCACAATTTGTTACTTAACAGAAAGGTCCTTTTGAAGCACCTCATTAAAGTTAGATTGGGACAGAACATGCCCTTTTACAAGTTAAATTTAGTCAATTAACTTCTGCTTAGAGGGCAGGAGCGGAAAACTTTCCTGTCAGTGGTGAAAAAAAAACAAAAAAAAAACTGAATACAGAAAATTACCCGATAACAGCAATAGATCTCTTTTGTAAGATTAATAGAGTATGACAAGGAAAGAAGTGATGTGGTAGATTTGCTTTTGCTTTAAAAGACACCTCGAGGTTGACTACTGTGTTTAAATGTCCTATTTTACTGAAGGAATAGAGGTTATTACTTGATAACACAAAAACCCCTTTAACTTAGTAATGCATCAGTAAACACGACTAGTCTTTTCTGACACCAGCTAAAAAAATAAATTAAGTCATCTTAAAAGCATTCCACATAAAGATGGGTGGTGCCTAAGGTTTATGTGCACTAAAGTAATCCTCTGCAGAGAGAGAGATTGGGAGTATGTACTGCCTTCAAAAGGCTTGTTGGTCAACATTGGTAAATGCTAATCGTCCACATAGAACAACAAAAAAAATAGGACAAAAAGAAATTAAAAACAATCTATTTTTTTAAAGGCTAAAAACATACAACTGCTACACTAGATTTTTTATTTTGCTTTGGTTTTCAGATGATGACAATATTTCTTCCTCAACAAAGTAAAACCAGCAGCTAGCAGGATCACCAGGAGAGGCAGCCGCACTATAAAGTGTGAGTGTGAGGTCAGGGATAGCTGGGGCTACGGCCCCTGCTGTTATGGCTCCAGAAACATAAGCTGACAGAAACTTTGAAAACACGTATCAACAAGTAACTTTTTATAAGAGATGCTGGTGAAGAATGTTGGCTGCAGCAGTGCATAGCAAACTATCAGCCTCTTTAATGACATTTATCTGTTAAAAATAAGATGATGAGCAAAGATATTATATCTAAGGATAATTAATATCTATAATAGAAAATTGAAGTTAATAAACTAACAATCAATACATGTCAAACCAGGAAATATTTCTAAGCAAATGGGAGAGAATAACTGATTCTAAGCAAGTGTAATTTTTGGTGCTAAACTTGTTTTAAATAAATTTTTATCAGTGTCTTTTGGAAAAAAAAAATGCCTGCCAGAAAACTATAGAAAAAATTTATTCCATATTTTTTCTTTGATCCCTAATTCCAGTTTCAGTAAAATATCTAGATGTTTCCCAGAAAACAATAATAATTAGAAGAGAATTTCATTTTTAGTTTAATAATTTAAATCTAGTATCACTCTTTGTGGAGGTGAAGGACAGAAACGGTAAGAAGACAATGGGAGGCGCATGATGATGAGGGATTATTTAATAAAGAAACCAGGAACATCACAGGGAGGCAGGAACCGGGTGACAAGAACAGAGGAATGAGATGAAGGGCAACTGAAAGGACTGGGTTTGAATTAGACAAGGAGTAACCTAAAACAGGGGGATAATTAACTAATAACATAAATAGCTGTAAATCTAATCATTCTAAGTCATCAAAGCATTATCAGAAAGGTGACCTTTTTCCATCCAATGATTTAAGGACATTTTTAAAAAAGCTTCACCTCTCAGACGACTTGAAGCTTACGATGGGAATTCAAACACCAGATAATGAAACAAAACTGCAGGTCCAATTGTTATTGTATGGTAGTTTCAAATAGTTAGTGGTTAAAAAATAAAATGGGGTTCAAATTACACATACAACTCAGTGCAATTTAAGCACATATATGATTTTTTTTTTAATGGTCCAGGGACCCTTTATTTTTTTTCAAGAAGCCAGTGATAATTTACAAAGATAATTGAGGGATATGGTGATGCTTACTGCTGTTGTCATCTTTTTAGGAAAATAGCCATTTGCTGCTCTAATAGCTGCTAATATATCTTATAACTTAATCATTTGTCATATAGAGATAATTATGATTTTCAATAAAACTGGAACATTTCCATTACTGCACATAGTGCTGGGTTCAGCCAGCAACAGTTTGTAAGATTTATTTGCAGTTAGCAGGGAGGTAAAGACTGTACTGCCACTGCCGAACTCGTGGTTCATTAAGAACAATATATGCTTGCACCTCAGTCTCGAAAAGTCTCTCATAAAACCAGAACAAGAGTTTTTTTTTTGCTAATGGGGGCTGAGCACTAAACAATTCCAACAATAAACTTGCTAAGTTGGCAAAAATAGTACTGCGCCAGCAATGATATTCCTTTGTTAAACACCTAGAAATTACTTAATATCTGATGGTTTTTCACTTAAATACCTTATTAAAGATTAAGGCTTTATCGATTAAAAGAAAGAATTTAGATCAATTTAATATTATTGCTTTAAAATAATTTACTCATTAAATATTCTGATTTCAATTTGTATTAGCCCACTGCTTCATGTCTTCATTTCCTTTTATTTTATAGCTGTCTAGATAGATAGATGTACTTTATTTATCCCAAGCTGGGAAATTGCAGTGTAGCAGCAGCTTTACACATAGTGACACAATGAGATAAAGAAAAAGTAAAAATAACATAACATCCACACGTATTTACATTATAAATGCAATGTTGCAAGAGTTTTATCACAACAAAAAGGCAGATAAAAGTAGGCGGAAGTCTAACTTTATTGAAATAACTGTATCTGCACTTGATTTGAGAAGGTAAGAAAATGATCTACCAATGAAATAATATATTTTCACTTGAAGACTCTGTGATCTTATTTTAAATGATACATTTTTTGATAGCAGATGTATAAGGATCTTATCAAAATATCTGGCAGATTTTTAGTAGATTTTTTCATTAAAGAAACATAAAAAAGTTGAAGGAATTGTTTCATTTTTTTAGACGAATCATGGAGGTGTTTTGGTCAAAGTCCTCTTTGGTTTCTGCAGCCCTTAGACTAGCCATTAGCTTTTAAGTAAGATATTAACTCCTTATTCTTTTTTTTTTCTATCAATCTCATTTCAACAGCTCTGACTTATTCCTTGAGGCACAATCATGCAAAAGAGTGAGGCTAACACTGGCTCTACGTTCCAGACAACGTGGGAGCTCTAAGCCCCTAAAGCTATTTTTTTAATCCATGTTTCATTGGGATTACAGAGTTCTACTGCTATCTCAAAACTTTGTGAATATTGGCTTTGATGCCAATACCACCTGTGGCTCAGGCTCATCAACATTTTAAACGTGTGACTGGAAACCATAATGCACCTTTCTTCTCCCTGAAGCATTAACTCTTTGAAACATATTGAAGGATGTTGTGGCTTTAACTGTATAGCACCAACAGTGGTTAACACTACCAAAAAAAAAAATAAAAAAACTCTTATCATGATAAAAAGCTTTTATATTTATAAATCTGACCAGACTCATTGATGCATGATAACTTTTTCATCTCTGTGTATCTTTTTCTGCCCTGTGAGTAAATGCAGTTGTATTGTACACTGAGTGCCAAAAGACATCTAGATTCTCTCCATGCATAATAAAAGCATGTTTGGACTTCCAGATTAGCATCTCAACATGCTTATCAAAGAGGAGTGGTGGTATTGCACACTGGCCTCCAGTGTGTTTTAAAAAAAATAAATAAATAATAGCATTCATCGCCTAATGTAGGGCACCTCGACTTGAATATTTCATGCTGTATGCCTGAGCATCAAATCCAATCCCATCTAAGTTAACATGGTTACAAGCTTTACATTATTAACACAATTGTGTGGAAAGGATGTGCAGAGAGAGCGTCAGTGATCTTGAGATCATTTTTTTTTTTTTTACATAAAAATGTATTCAGCACGGTTGTGGAAAATGTGTGGGGGTCATTCCTGTCTTTAATCCTAAAAGAGGATGTCTGCTCTTCTTATCACCGATACACAGGGAACACCCGGGCTCCTTTCACAGAGATCATTATGCATTTCATGCATTTTGAGTCAAGTCTGAAATACTTCAATCACTGTGTCAGCTCTCACATGTCTTAATCTACCATTCTTATTACAGATAATTGTTGGATTGGGAAGACAAGACAGAAAAGCAGCACTCTAATCTTCTAGTAATCCAATTTTTGATAGTTCTGCAGGGTGCTAAAGGTCTAAATTTATTACTGCAAATAGACATTTTTTTTCCATGACCAGAATGAGGAATTATATTAATATTTCCATGCTCCCATTTAAAATTGAAGGGAAGTTGTTCGAAAAGACAAACAATGGTGCAAACAATACACGAAGGGAATGTAGTTTCCTCCTTTGTGGGCCAAGTATATTTCACGCAAATGGAGAAAACAGAGAGCCTTCAGACAGGATCGCTTTATTTTATCATCGGCTTGCAGCACTGTGCAGAGACAGGAGAAAGACATCCCCTCAGCTGCAAGAAAACGAGAATTGAAGTCACAAATTATGTGCCAGAAAGCGGAGGCTTCCTGTCAGAGCTGAATGCATTAACCATGCTGTTTAGACTCCATAAAATAGTCCACCTTTTTCCTTTAGGGAATCGCAGAGTTCATCTGGGCAAATTAGAGATGTTCTTCCTATATGAGCCTCTAACAAAGGCAGAGCGTTTCTTTGAAGAGACAAGAAAGTCCAGTGGCACACCTTCAGTGAGTGCCAACTCTGACTGATGAAACAGGATGTGACAGCTGCTGCAAAAGCAGGTTTTCCAATGAGAAACTGCATGGGAATAAAAGGTTTGATGTTGGAAGGGGTGGTCTCTGACATTTCAATGAAAAGTATCCCTGGCAAACTATAATAAAACAGGTCAGAGTGTGTGATCTGCAGGGAGTAGAAACTTCTTGACCTGTGCCAAAGAATAGAAGTAAGCATATCTGAACCAGTCCTTTGGAAATCCCATCATTAATGAAACACAGCATCACTGCATGGTATGAAATGAAATTTATCTTCATACATTTCTAATGGACACCGTTATTGAATCTGAACAAATGCATATTTTTATCCTCTGACATTATTATATTGTTTCCAGTTTACTTTTTTTTTTACTGGTTCAGCTCTTTCCTCTTACCTTAACAGAGAGATCTAAGTACGTCGCTTCCTTTGAGAAAAATGAAGAAAAAAAATCTACATTGTCACAATTTATTAAATAAAAAAGAAGCCATTATTTTAAATATTAACTTGTATTAGTTTGTAAAACTATCATTAGCAGCAAAGACTTAAAGTACTCATGTAGTACTATTTAGCATTGCATTAGATATTTGAACAGCTCTCTTCAGGTCTTGCTAAACAGTTTTTTAAATTTTAATGCCTGGGCTTTGACTAGGACATTGCAGTTTAATTGTTTTTTTCAACCCTTTTGTTTTAGACTTCCCCACTTGTGCCAAGAATACCCTGGTATACAACATGCGTCAATAGATTATATAAATGAAAAGTGCCTAAGACCTGCAGCTGCAAACCACACTAGATTATTAATTATTAATTACCCAGCATATTGTTATGAAGCCTTTATGCTAATATTCTATGGTTAGTTTCCTCATATGCCTCTGTGTCTGAGCTCAAACATTGTTGCCCGTCTGTCCAAATGACAATGCCTAGAAATGTCTCAGATTATCCAGATGCAACTGTACTGTATGTCATGCTGCCAATAAATTTTAGAAAAGGGAAAATGCTCTCCAATTTGTATTAATCTGTCCCTAATTTTCACATTTATTTTAGTTGGTTTTTTGAGGAATTATATTTATTAACTTTTTATCACAAACAAATTCTCCTACAGTAGGATTTTAATAGAAAACTCAAAAGTTATTACAGTATACATATATAAAGTTAAATATATGTCAAGTCAATAGATGTTTGAAAATCCTGAACTTCATACAGACACATGTAGAAATAGGCTTTTCCATGGGTATGGGTATTGTGGGTATTGTCTTTTTTTCATTAATCATCGTATAAAACTCATTCAGAAATAGGTAGGATCAAAAATCCTAAAGACGTGTGGGGAAAAGATGAAACAGTGAAGGAAAATCAACATGGCCATGAGGATGGAACAGGATGTCTTACTGTATAAAATGTTTGAATCCTTCTTCTCATTGTTTTCATACATGTGTTGTTTTTGGAGGTGATCCTGTAAAAGTAATATTACCTCAAAATAAAAGATATGATGTTTTCATTCGGAGTTGGCGTTTCAAAGAACAGCGTCTTTTTAGGCTTATTAATACTGAAGTAAGGTCAAATAAAAGTAAGATGTGGTGAAAGCAATTTTGGATAAAATCAAACATAATTCTTAAATCAAGCTGCCTTAAACAAACTGATGATGTCTGTAGATTATTGCTGACTTATCCTTATTTTATCCATCCTTTAAAATGGTGACCATCTTTAACATAAGTAAGCTGAAGTTGCACATAGAGAAGTACAGGCAAAGCTGAGGAAGAGAGAGTAGACTAGGGCTGTGACGCAGACTATATTGTTTTTTTTTCCATGGGGAGATATATGAAGGAATATTGCTGTCAAAAGATTATCCTTTAATCTCTGCAAGTTGATGGAAACCAGTGGCAGGTGTCAGGCTCGTCTAACTTGGAGAAGCTTCAGCTTTTCCTCCAGCAATAAGCCGATCAACATTTTTCTTTATCAGTTTATAATCAAAACCACAGCTTAAAAAATATCACCAAGCACACATAATGAACTTTGAGTTACATCAACATGCATGTAGTTGTATACTTCAACTTGGAAAGTTAGTGACCTCATTCGATCTGTTAAATACTGACAGTAAAAAAAAAAAAATGTTTGGTTTCGGATTAACTATGGTAAAGTTCTCAGGAAATCATCTCATGGTTTTTATTTCAAAACTGGTTGTCATGTGCTTGTGGGGGAGAACTACAAACTTCACTGGGAGAAGAAAGTTGGAGAAGGCCTAAACAGAATGATGTACAGTGGTGAGGAAAATCCCACCTGTTCCCTCAAGATATTCAGAAACAGTATAAATGTGCCATTTGAATTCAATCAGGACAGAACTGGGCTGGATGGACTGATGGTTTGAGGCGCTAACATCAAAGATTCCATCACTTTCAGTGCCAGGAAAAGCCAGGAGGGTCGTCCGTCTCCGGATAACTGTAATTAAAAGATGCAAGATCGAACAGAGGGTTTCCGGGCTTGGCTGGGGTGAGAACCTCTTGACTCGTTTTGCACCTGTTTACTCTAAAGATAACTGCATGTCAAACAACCTGAGGAGAAAACACTTACCTCAGCCTCCAAGCTGCTCCTGTGCTTTTTCGGTTCAATCGACACGCCTCATTTCCCAGAAGAGGCAGAACAAGGCTGGCCTCCCCTCTTTAAAGAGGGGCTCTTACTCATCAGTGATGGTTGACACCTTGGAGGCTTATTTTATAGTCAAACTATAGTATTTCTCTGGAAGTTTGAATTACAGTGCACACCCTGTTTTCCTTATAATCATTTTTATGAGACAAACTCAAATTTGAATGTCTTTTGACAGGATTTTATGATGTATCACAATGAAGTTAGGATAGACCAATACATCAGCCGGCTGATATCTTTCTGTTTTATCTAAATTAAGGCTTGTGTAACATTTGTTTTATTTGTGCAATTTTTACATCTTTAAAAAACAATATTGTCTTCCAAAAAAATAGGAAGAACATGTTGGTTAGACTGATGTCAAATCTGTACTGGCAGTGAAAGGCTTTGCTGTTTTATGTCTGCAGTGTTCTTTTTTCATGCATTATTTACTTTAGGGTCTTATTAGAGTGAAAATCTGGTGAATTTTCTTTTAATTGGTTCAAAATGGAAGTGTTTCATTTTCGAGTAGATTTATTGTATTTTTTTTGTATTTAACACAGAACTTGAAAATAGCAGATTATCACCAAAATGTTCTGGGATTGTGGGAGGAACTCCCTTCTGTTTACCATCATTCTTATTTCTTCTGAGCATAAACTCTTTTAATTATCTCTCTTGGTTATTTTTTGACAGAAACAAATATATTAAAATGTTGTCATAATTTCCTAAAAAGATACTTAAAAAAATACTGGATCTGCCAGGAACATCTTGTATCCCACAAAAATGTCAATTTTCGTGGGCAGAGTAGTGAGTAAGCCTACTTCTTCAATTAAATAAGCTCCCACACCAAAGATGGTTTTTCAAACAGAGAAAGAGAATTAATCAGAGAAAGTACAGTAGTGTGAAATAGTGTTTTATGTGTTTTCAGATTTCCTCTGTTTTTGATTTTTTTGTCACTTCTATATATTTCAGATCAACAAACTAATTGTTAAATTTGACACAAAAAACTCCAATAAATGCATTAAGCAGTTGTGTAAATGTCGTTTTCATTTGTTTAGGGTAGACCTTATCCGTACCATTACATTTAAAGGTCAGGTAGTAATCAGGCTTGTGTCTGACTTCTGATTTTAAGCTCAACTTTTAAAAAAATGTAATTTAACCACAGTTAATTTGTAATTTAATAATAACGCTAAAAGTCTCATAGATACGAGAATTTTTGTCAAGCTGTAGATCCCCCCCACATAACCAATGAATCCCTTTTCTCCTTCTAAATGCCCTATTAGTGTTTTTTCAGAGAATCACTCCTCCTTCAGAGCTAAATTTTTCTTAAACATACATCTTTGTTTTTTGGTTTGTTTTGTTAAAGTTTAGCACACACTGTTATTGTTTTATTCTAAAGAATTAAAAATGTCCATTATTTGTTTACATTTTAACTTTTTTAGAAAGTTTCCCTTTTGCTGCTGCTTTGTGCCTTTAAAATAAAATCCCAGCTTGTTTGACATACGTCCAGTATAATAGCATCATCTTCTGTGGCTGGTGAAAAAGAAAGACACATAATTGTTTATGACTCCAATAAATGCATAACATTCTTAGATTCCTGATCAGTTGCCTCCTTCGTTCCAAAAATATGCCATCCGTGTGCGCCACCCTAAGGAGAGTTATTTTCGTGTACTGTGCATTCTTATGTGGGCAGATTCCCCCAATAACACCCCCTGTTTCTTTCACTGATAGCCTCTGCAGACCAAGTCCGCCCTGAGTCAAAGCTCCTGCTGAGACAAATCAACTGTGGCTGGCCCTCTGTGATGTGACCCCCCGAGGCTGACTCAAACGACTTTGTGCCGATATATTCCACCTTCAAGAGATGAGGTGAGGAACTGGGGCTTGCTGCCAGCGTGATCCCTGGAAAGAGAAGAGACTGACATCTTCAGCCACACAAAAGGGACTGTTAATGTGATTGGCCACAGTGAGAGACAAGGAAACAAAGAATCCCCTGGGATGGCACCGTACCACTTTCTACGCTCTGGTCCCCATTCCTTTGAGAGAATACCTGATAAGCGGAGAAGATTTTTTCCAGTCTTGAGAGAGTCTGGTAAAAGCTCAGACCTCTTAGAGCCTATTTATAATTAGAATAGAATAGAATAGAATTCAACTTTATTGTCATTGCACTGTTACAAGTACAAGCAACGTAGTAGTAAAATGTAGTTTGCATCTATCCAGAAGTGCTATACAGGATATAGATGTTTATATATAGGTGTACAAGGATGGTTAAAGAATACAATAAAATGTTCTGTGTAAATATAATATAAATATGGGAGCTATATGCACATATTATACAGATATGCAGATTATACAGAATGTACAGGAATGTTAGGAATAGATTGTATATGTATTAAAAGGTTTATAATACAAGATAGATAATGGTACATAAGGGTTATAGATTATATACAGATTATGTATGTGAGTGGGGGGAACAGGTGTGTGTGTGTGTGAGGACAGTCCATATGGTATTGTTGTATGGGGGGATGGTGGGGGACAGTCCTTATAGTTTGTGTCAGGAAGCGTTCAGGAGTGTGACAGCTGTGGGAAAGAAGCTATTCCAGTGCCTGGTGGTTCTGGTCCGTAGGCTTCTGTAACGCCTCCTAGATGAGCTCCTTGGTCTTCTCTCTGTTCAGCTGCAGGTTGCACCACTGAGCACCACTCAGCCAGACGGTCCACCTCCTCCCTGTAGGTGACCTCATTGTCGTCTCTGATGAGGCCGATCACCGTGGTGTCATCTGCAAACTTGATGGCGTTAGAGCCACGGACAGGTCTGCAGTCGTAGGTGAGGAGGGAGTAGAGGAAGGGACTCATCACACAGCCTTGTGGTACTCCAGTGTTTATGATGATGGTGGATGAGAAGTGGTTGTCCAGCCGGACATGTTGGGGTCGAATGGTCAGGAAGTCGAGCAACCAGTTGCACATGAGTGAACTGATACCGAGGTCTGTGAGTTTGGTAATGAGTTGTGATGGGATGACAGTGTTAAATGCTGAACTAAAGTCTAAGAACAGCATTCTAGCATAAGTGTTCTTGCTGTCCAGGTGAGAAAGGACAGAGTGCAGCGCTATGGAGACTGCATCCTCTGTGCTCCTGTTCTGCCTGTATGCACACTGGTGGGGGTCCAGTGTGGGAGGGAGACAGGATCTGAGGTGTGCTAGGACCAGCCGCTCCAAGCACTTGGTGATGATGGGGCTGAGGGCTGCCGGGCGGTAGTCATTGAGTCTGGTTGGATTGGAATTCTTGGGGATTGGGACGATGGAGGTAGACTTGAAGCAGGTCGGTACCACAGCGCGGGCCAGAGACGGGTTGAAGATGTCCGTCAGCACTCCTGCCAGTTCCTCAGAGAACGCACTGAGGACGCGTCCAGGTATGCCATCAGTACCGGCAACCTTGTGGGATTTAATCCTGCTCAGAGCCGCTGCTACATCAGTGGAGAGGAGAGTCAGTGGCTGTTGGTCTGGAGGCTGCCTTGGTTGCAGTTGTGGTGTTCCCTCTCTCAAAACGAGCATAGAAGTTGTTAACCTCATTGAGGAAGGAGACATCAGAGGAGGCGGAGGAGGTGTTGGGGTTTGTAGTCTTTGAGAATCTGAAGGCCTTGCCACATACGTCGGGAGTTGGAGTTGGAAAAGTGATCCTCCACCTTCTTTTTGTAGTGGTGCTTGGCCTTCTTGATTCCCTTCTTCAGCTCAGCCCTGGCTGTGCTGTAGGTCTGTACATCCCCTGATCTGAAGGCGATGTTGCGGGCCTTCAGCAGGAGACGAACATCTCGGTTCATCCAGGGTTTTTATGGCAATTCATTACCATACCTAAAGAAATGATGCTGATGAGGAGTTTGTTTTCCTTATGTCCATCTTGTTATTTATTTATTTGATTTTTTTTTCTTGATCACTCTAAAAAGAAAATGCAGCTCCAACTTAAATGAATTGCTTCAATTGGTAACAAGTAATTGAATTAAGTTTGCCCAACTTAATTTCAGTTTTCAACTTCTAAACTTAACAAATTAAGTTGGATCGACTTGATTCAAAAACTTGTTACCAATTGAAGCAATTCATTTAAGTTGGAGCTGCATTTTCTTTTTAGAGTGATAACTGTGTATGCAGATAAGTTAGATCAATTATAAATTTAGTCAGCTTAATTCTCTCAGTGATTTTATTGTATGACTTGTTATTATCTCAGATGGAAAGTAATTACAGTGACAGATTCAATTCCTTTTTATTCGTTTTTATTGTAATAATTGTTCATACAGTGGAAAAGGAAAATAATTCAGCATGGAATGATGACTTTAAACATTTTTGAAAGATTAGGTAGATATACCTTTAATTGATATGGTAGAGGCGACAACAACATGTACATTTGTTGACAGAAGTCAACAGCTGAAGAAGTGGTCCTGGCCCCTGGTTATGGCCCCTTTATCAAATACATAATACTGAATACATTTATGATAAATGAATGATGATATGCACTGGAACAGAAAGCACAACTTATTGGTGCCTTGGACTAATTTGTTTTTTTTTTATTTTTACAGTTTTATTCTATTGATGTTTTAAAAAATAAGTTGTTGCACTTTTGGTTTTGGTCATATTGAGATACAATCACAGTTCTTTCTGTGAGATATGAAGATTTCAGAGCTGTAAGTGGTTCTTTGGTTCACTTAATTTATCAAACAACGAACCTTTGCCTGTTTTTTTGTTTAATTTTTTTGTTCCGTGCCCTCCTGGTAACATTTGGTCTAAAACTACTACTGGCTGACAACAGTAACCCAACATAGAAAACTGCAAACATTAAATCTAAATCTGTTAAAGCTGTTTATCATATTATCACTGTAAATGGCTGGAGTACCAGGTGCCCCATTCTTTAATAAAAAGCTTGTGTTGTCCTGATTTAGAAAGACATGGGATTTTATTTTTCTAAATACAGAAATCAAAGATTTTTTTGTATGAATTTATTCAGCTGTAATTCTGGAAGAGTACAAAGAAACTCAGGGGTTGCCATAAAAACACAATAGCTGTTTACAAAAAGAAAATCTCTTTCTTAGTTAAGTATAAATCAGTATTTTAATTTTAAGGAAAAGGTTAAGAAATAAAAAATACATTTTACCATTTCCAATTCCACTTCAGTTATTTACCACAGGCTTCTACCACAATGAGCTGAGTTTAACTTACCCAATTTGTGCCTCTAAAGGACTAATTTTCACATATTGGACCTGCGGAGTGCCAGTGCCAACTGGTCCCTGAAGGAATAGAGCCAGCATTCTTACTGAGGCATGCCAAACTACAATAAATTTGATTGAGCAAGCTCATTTCATTCATTTCATGTTAAGGGCTGCCTCAGATCAGCTGCTGCCACATGTGGCTGCTGCTCATCAGGATCAAAGCGATCACCCTGATCTCCTACTGAACAGATTTCAGCCAGCATCGCTGACGATTGCCAACATTTTGTGACGCCGCAGCAGATCTTGGACTGCAACTGATCTTGGTAGGAACGGGATCTGACTGTTCTCTCTAAAATACTTCAGCGTTCACAAGTTGCTACAGAATAGACAGCAGCATTAGTGCAACACTCACACATCGGACACGTCTCTACTGAGGCTGAGCAGCTGTTAAATAGAGAAAGGATTACTTTGTTTTTAATACCACAATCTACCCAGCATTTTGAATGAACATAGTATGAAACGCAGATGTGCTTGTAACGGTGGAGCCAGCTTGCTGGGATTTGTTAAAAAATGGAAATTTGTCTTGCATCATAATATTTCTAGTTTGAGAGTGGTTATCTTACATTTGTCTATGTGGTCATGTCCTTTCCATAGTCACTGAGCCATCTTATGCCCCCAGTAAGCAATAGTACCAATACCGATCAGTCAGCTCTGTATCTCTTGCTATCTGTGGCATGTCCACATAGAAGGCGGTTTATAATTCTTCAGGCTAAGAAGTGAAGTCTTGAACACCAAGTTCTTACTGGCAAAATATTCCCCAAATTGTGATTTCTAGAGGTTGGCCACAGTTTAAGCACAGGCGTTCAAGTATCTTGGCTTATTATCAGTAACTGATTGGAGGATGGAGTGAGAAACTGAGGCCTCCCCTGCAGTAATGTGGACACTTCTCTTCTCTGTTGTAAAGAACTGGCTAAGGAGCTTCCCTCTGCTGATTCTCCCATGAAAACTACAAAAGGCTTTGATCGAAAACAGCTGAACTTTTATTTGGATCTTAGTGTATTTATTTTTCATTTTTTTGCTATTTGGGGTTTGCCATTTAGTTTTTTTTTTCCTATTTGCCAAATGTTTTCTAGTTTATGTGCATTTATTTCTGTTTTTAGTTAGATTTGACATTACTTTCTGCATTTTTTTCGGTTTGTTTTTCCCTGCATGCCCTGTTTCTCCTTCAGCCAGACTCATCAGGTAAGAGGTAGATTCAGTTCATCTTTGTTTCCCCATTGTCTGCACCTGTGCCCTACTCTACTTAAGCAGTCATCCTGCTGTTAGTATTCATGGATGGGTGGGCTTTCAAAAGGAGCCTGGTCTGACCTTATGGGCTGCCTTCATCACATGCATTGATTCAGCTGGCTGAAGAATGATTATTTTTCATTGGATTCTTGGTCAGTCTGGCATTGAAGGAAGTGAGATTGCAAATCAGTTAGCCAAGGAAGCTTTTGTGAAGAATGAAACTGATGTTATCGTTCCTTTAGGAAAACTGGTTTTTTTTTTAGTACCTTTAAGGAACTTATTCACAGGCAGTGGCAGAAATAGTGGAAAGGAGGGTCTAAAGGTAGGCATTGTTTTAGCTGCTAGCCTGCCATTGAAAAAAGCAGACTTTTTATAACTTTAATTAGAAATAATCAAGTTAGAAAACTGATTTAGACTGGGGTGTTACATCCGAAATGAATAAGTTATCAGGCAGATGGACTCTGTCAATGCAGGAAGTTGGAAAATGTGGCTCATATATTAGATATTATACAGAATTTATTAAAAGATTGATCGGATTTACTGCTCTCTGTGTTTTCCATTAATCAATCTTTTTTGACAGTTATAAGACACAGTTAATAGATACCACTGTGTTGGAGTTTCTTAACTAATTTAAGGGGAGTTTATCTGATATTGCGTGATGGCAGCCTTTTGCTATGTCAGCGCATAGTCTGTCAAAAATAATGGCAGGAAAGAGAAGAATCCTCTGCTTTGTCTCCATGCCCAAGTTAGCATTAACTCACCATGCTGCGTTCAATGTGTCCACCTGTATATTGATCCATATCAACAACCAATTACCAAATGTTGACCCTTAACTTTGGTCATTTTCAATAATAACTGAATTAATAAGAACTAGGATACAAGCAGTGAAAATTCCTCTCTAGGATAGAGATGGAGTTCAAACATCCGAGGTTGAGCTGCTACTCCTCTGCATCTAATCAGGAAGCTTCCTGGAGCCCTTCCTCTGAAGGCTTCCTTGAACATCTCACTGGGGAAAGGGATGGGTGTACTCCACATACCCAATGGATTATAAATGTACCTTCTTGCCTGGGGAGGTCTTTGGATCCCCCACACAAAGCTTTAAAGCATCAGTAGAGAGAGAAGGATGTCAAGGTTTCTTCCTGGATCTTGTTGCTCAGTAATCTAATCGGATTTGGAGAATTTGGGAGACAATGAATGGAGAGACTCTTCCATTAGATAGCATCTTTAACAGAGGGGGCTAAACTCTTTCATTTTTGCAACATGTGTTTCAGAAAGAACAAATACAGTAATTAACCATGCAGTG
Source organism: Jordanella pulchra (assembly GCA_034780135.1). NCBI lineage: Eukaryota > Metazoa > Chordata > Actinopteri > Cyprinodontiformes > Cyprinodontidae > Jordanella > Jordanella pulchra. Next base: position 2,511 of record JAUZNJ010105243.1, on the reverse strand, counting down.
TAAGATTTTACCATAGTCTGTATGAACTCCTGTACTAGAGTTATTATCCATTCAGGCCATCTCATTCTGTACTATTCAATTCTTCTTCCATATTTCAATAACGTTACATTGATTTAAAGCAGGGGTTTGGGACTCCACTTACATGAACTCTTTCATTTTTATGACTTTAGACTAGACTTGAAAAAATGTGACTTGATTTGGACTTTTGTATCAGTAACTCGGGACTTGAGTTGAACTTGTACCTGTACCTGAAAATACTTTTCAAAATGTGCAGACCATTATTTCATTTTTATATTCCTACATTAACAAATGCAAGCTGTCTCTCTGTTTCTCCACACACTATGTTTGAGCTGCAATACTCAAAACATGCTAAGAAAATCACTGATGGAGACCAAAAACCTTTCAGCTTTGTCTGAATTGAAGTTGCAGTAAAAACAGTACTTTTGTTATACTGTGATCAGATAGACGACTTTAGCTAATTTCACTTATTGCCAAATGTGTAGTTGCACTGCTTTAATTACATGTTGAGAAAATGTAAGATTTAAAAAAGAAAACACAATTTATAATAATTCAGATTAAAAAACTAAATTAACCCAATTTCAAATAAGATAGCAGAGCAATAGATATATTTTGAAGAATGGGGTTGAATTAAATAAGTTGTTCTTCCCACAGCTTTTCAAATATGTAAATCACAGCCATATTGTTTCTGCTCTTATTTCAGCATGTTTTTTTAGTGTTTTTTTTCCCCCGTGGCTATTTAATGGAGTTACAAATCTGTTCTTGCTTAAAATAAACTATAAATTAAACATTATGTAACAAGACAACAGTCTATAGAAAGTCTTCAGACCTGCAATATTTGCATTTGGATCCTTAGTCCAACAAAGGGCTGTAATTAAAATAATGTGAGTTTGTATTATAGACATATTCTTCATAAGTATAGTTTTTTGTTTTTAAAATAAATATCACATAAAAAACTGTTTTCACCTAACTGGGGTATGTATAGCTTTAGAGCAGAATTCTTGGTAAAAAATATAGAACATATAGAATATGGTAAAAATATAGAAAATTTGAACATACTGTCAAACTGTGGGGATTTATAACAAAGAGGTCTGGACACCATTTTATTTCTCAAACCCTGCCAGGTTGAATAAATCATATTTTGCTATAGGTGTATTTTGTTTGCTGGTATTTCCTTGGTAAAGCATCAATACAGAGGAGGCTGTGGTTCAGTGGGTAATATAAACATTATGGATTCCAGCCTCTTCCCCCGCCACATCTAAAGACGCCCCTGGGCAAGGCACTTATCCCCGGGTTGGCTGTAGATTTGTGCATGAATGTTCCGAGTGCTAGGAGTAAATTATTGTGACTAAAAAAAGTGCTTCATAAACTCAGTGCATTTATAGAGTGAAAGCACAAACGACTACAGGCATTTAGGTCACATGTAAACAAACATAACATTTTCCTTTGCAGTTTATGAGAATATCAATATATTCTAACATCAGGAAATCTATTTAAATTTACCCAATTTTTTATTTAATTAAACATCAAAATAAAATATGATTTGTGCACTTTTAAAGTTGCAGAATGGGACTATTTATCCAATAGTTCATAACGGGGTTTAAACTGTTAAAAATAGATATAGATATAGATAATCCAGCCCGTGTTGGAAACCAGAGATAAACAAGAGCCTGTGTGCCTTAGGGAAGAAAGGAGGAGGACAGAAATAGCTGCAGAGAACTGGCAGATGACTTGGACTGCCAGTCATGACCAGTTTCCTTCAAATCCTCAGTGCAGAGCATTATTACTGAAACGAGATTTCACTATCGGTCTGCCTGTACCCAAGCCTCTAGGACCTGTTTGCTCTGACAAAAAATAGGTTGTATATTCTCATTGCACATTGTCTACTGAGGATGAAATGAAATATGTACACAACAGAAATTAATAAAAGTTCTTCAGAGGTGGTTTCTGCAATGTTAAAAAGTCAGATTCCCACAAAATGTTTTCCCCCTGCAGGTAGTTGGTCATTAAAGCAGTGTAAGCTAACAGCAGCAACCCTGCATTTACTGCACAAAACAGTTTGATTTAATTCAGTAAATCAGGTGAATTGCAGTTACCATGTGAATATAACAAATACTCAGCATTTAAAGCTGATTTGAGAACAATATTTTAAACAAAAGTTAAGTAAAGTGTTTCCGCCCCGAAGCTTTTAACCTATGCTTTATTTGCCAGCAAAGACTGATTAAACCTGGACCTTTTAAGTTTATTTGGTCCTTTTGTTGTTTTTAAGAAGAGTCCTTCTAGACAATCTTTTTAAAACATAGATTGGGTAAAAAGTTGTATATAAAGAAAAATCTCTGCAAGTCAAAAAAGGTCAAATCATATAAACAAGCTAAAAATATAGAAAAGAAGCAATCTGCAAATCTTTATCTCAATGTACAGTTGTGGTCAAAAGTTTACATACACTTGTAAAAAAACATAATGTCATGGCTGTCTTGAGTTTCCAATAAGTTC
>JAUZNJ010105233.1:0-20698 GCA_034780135.1 Jordanella pulchra | reverse complement strand
AACCTACTGTCATAAAAACGTGCCACTAGTGCCTTAAAAAGCTCAAGAAAAAAAAAAAAAAAAGCTGTACATCAAGTATGGAGGACTAAATTTGACCGGTTTAAAAATGAATTAATGTTTAATAAATAAATATGCATACAAATAAATGCACAAAATACAGTTAATAAATGAATACAAGCAGTAATTAAATTATACAATAAATCACACATGTGTACATCTATTTTAATTAACTGTTTTATTTATTTACCGTTGTAATATTTACTTTTTAAATTTTTAATTTAGTTTAAATTTGTTTAAATGTTTTTTATGTTCACAACAAGTTAATGGCTTTGTAGACATTTAGCGGTTTGAGAAAAATATTATTTGCTCTAATTGCTTCACATCTCTAAAGGCTTATCTGCTGAAACCAAACCTCCACCTTCCACAGAACGCAACTGAAAACAGCGGTAAAACTCATCGCAAATGTTTTTAGAGAAACAATGACCAAAGTTTAATCCCAAATTATTCTCAATTTTGGAAGATCTAGATATAAAGAGATTAGTATTCAATCAGGACGTAAATAGGAAACAAGGAGTGTATCCTTTAAAATATGCCAAAATGTAAGTAGTTACAAAATAAATGTTATATACATTAGCATTGTTAGGCAGAAATACAAAGAAGAATGTAAGGACAGTGAGATAGAAATAGCTTTAAAAAACATAATGTAGGGATGAAAAATTCCATTAAGAACAAAGAAGAAAATAGATGTGAAAATATATATTAAAATAAATACCTGTAATTCATCTGTAATTCATGTTGTGCACCACTAGATGGAGGTAAATCAGACAGAGTCCCTTTAAAGAGCAGGTAAACTGTTACTGGTGTAACATGTTCTGGTGCGAAAATAATTAATTTCTTTAGTGATCTTCAGTAAGTTAACAAATATTTTACAATTGCCTGGTAAAAACTGCCAAATGTGAGCTCAAGGAACTTTATAAAGAGCCTTAAGGCACTGATCCGTTTCCAGCTAGTTCCTCATTTCCAGTATAAGCAGGATTTATTCAGACCTGTTGCACTCCAATACAGGAGATACGTTGAATCCCCAAAAAGTTTCTGAGGTGTTGAAGTGCCTGAAATCCCAGGCAACATCAAGTTTTTTGTGACTGTGGTTTGATCAATCAGAGGTGGTGTTGTAGCAGGAAGGCGCTCTCCCTAGGTGGTTTTAGTGGGTTTTTTTTTCTGGCATTGAATATAAACTTTTGGACCCAAAAAGACACAGAAATCTTTGATTATATGTTGTTTTTGACTTAATTAATTGTTATGCTCAAAATGACTACATATTGGTGCAGGGTGACCCAAATCTTAACTTTTTATTGTTTTGGCCTGTTTGGCTTTCCTATCTTCAAGGCTCAAAAACAGTATCCCTTGTTGAGTGAGGTGGTGGGAGGAGAATAAATGAGTTGGGTGCTGATGTTCAGCTGTTTCTTCCTTCTTCTCATGGTGCTAGTGCAGCTCGCCTCTCCTGTCGGTGGGTAAGCACTTTGCCGAGTGACAGCACCCATCCTTCACCAGGCCCTGCCATATGCTGTGCTGCTGTCAGAGGAGACAACTGCAGATGCTCCAGCTGCTCTCTCCCTTCACACCGAACAAAACACACATACACATGCACATTCACAATTTTCTGAGCCAAAAAAAGAGGCAGATGTGGAAATAAACACAGGGAAGAGGAATATATGTTCAGATATCCGTTTGCTTTGTTTTGATATTGGAAAGCTAGGATTTGCGTGTTAAGATTTTTGTTATGAAAGAAAAAGGGAAGATGAAACCAATGTTTTATTGCTAGAGAATAAAAATAAATTGAAGTATTTTTTATCTAAACAGAACAAGCAGCAGATCTGCAAAGACTAAGATGAATTGGTTCAAAGAAAATGATTGAAGGAAATAACGCGGAAAGAAAAAGAAAATATAGAATCCAGCTCTGATTCGTCTCACTTATGTTCACCATAATGGATTTCTGGCACAGTGGCTGATGTATTCACACTCTTTCGGCAAGCATTTCCTTAAAGCACTGGATTGTTTCTGGGTCTTACAACTATTAGTTTTCCCTCTGTTCTTTTGAAAGAAAAAAAAATAAAACATTTAGAGGAAAAAGAAAAAAGCCTAATGGCTTTTGCTCACAGCCAACATGCAGACGATCTTGGTCGCTGCTGGTGCTGATACTGCTGAACGTCTGTCTCTGCATGTATATTCATTGGAACAAAAGCTGCCCAGGCACAACACACTTGGCTGTGAATCAGTGCTGAAACCACGATACTCGTTCAGCAGCTTGGCTTCAAATCATGCATGAAATTTGCCTCTGTCTCAGAGATTCCCACAAATACCTCGGTGTTCCTGTGCAATCGGTGAGCCACCATGTCAGCTGGCCTGCTAGCGAGTTCCCAAATTATTGCATATAACTGATCAGACAATATGCCACTTAGCTCCCCTATTTCCATGCATCCTGCTTGGGCTACTTGATTGTGAAAAATAAATCAAAATCCTTTTTTGTTTTGTATTATCGACCCTCTATGGCATTCTTATTTTAGTAGAAAAGAAAATATTTCATTCCTATTTACTGAGAGCTTAAGGTTTCTTGATAAAATATTGATCATAGCATGCCCACATGCAGTTTGGTTATCAAAAGTGTGTCCTTTGCTTTTGATGTGCAATATAATGCTGAAATATACAGTATCTTTGCGATCTCTAGTTCAAGCCTGTTTTGTGACGACTACTTGAGCTTTGCACTATCTTGGACCAGGTTGAGGAGGCACCAGATTCAGCTAGAACACCCAGACTTCCCTCTTAAAGACATCCCTCCTCCAGTTCTTCTGGGGGAAGCACGAGATGTTCCAAGGCTAACCACGAGACAGCCCAGAGCTGCCTCCTGTGATTTCTTCCGGTGAATTATGCCTTTAACAGAATATGGGAGTGGCCTAAGAGTCATTTAGAACTAACCCTATCTTTAAGGAAGAATCTGGCTGTACTGGAAAGTCATTCCAGCTGCTTGTATAAGCATTCTCACTTATTTGGTCATGGATGTAGTGTTATGACCATTGGTGAGGGGAGAAAACTAGACCGCCTGGTAAAACAAGTGCGATAAGCTCTGTCTTCACCACATTGGACCATTGCAGCATCAGCAGAACAGCGGTGGATGCACTGCTCCATCTGTCGATAACTCACTACATTCTCCCTTCATTCATCAACAAGATACATAAACTCTTCCAGTTTAGTCATTGACTCCCGACTCAACCCTGGAGAGGATAAGCTCAATTTTCCATTAAAGAACCATGATCTCGGACCTGGAGTATCTGATCTTCACCCCTCTGCTCCTACTCTGCTACAAACTTCCCCAGTATATACTTTAGGTCTTGGTTAGAGGGAGCCAGCTGAATTAAGTTATCTGTCAAAAGCAAAGACCAAAACTGCTGATCCCTATAACAGACAACACATAATTGTCCATATTGTACAATAATGAAATGAGAAATAAACAAGCAATAAATACATCTCAACAACAATTTCTACTATTTGTGGCTCTAAATTTGAGTGCTCTACAAGCACTTTTTTTCCAGAAAAGTTGGGTATTTGATAACACAGCAAACATATAGATTAGACGGACGGTTATGCATTCTTGCTCAACTACATTTATATGCATGTTACTAGTCAAACTTAAGTGGCCTAACTGCACAGTGTTGCCCTGAAGCAAAAAATAAAAAAAAAACTGCAATTTTTGTCAATAAAGAAAAGCAAAGATGAATAAGAATTACTGAACATATAAATATCACAAATATTTTTTGCACAAATCTATTTAGATTCAATCATCCAAAACGGAGGAACTTATCTCGCCTTTTGCAAGCAGTATGTTAGAACAAACTATGGTACCAAATAGGATGGTTTCACCCCCAGAAAATTAAATTATAACAGGGTAACTACAGAGCATTTTTGCTCTTAGGCTTTACAAAATAAAAGAAAAGAAAAAAGAAAAAAAGTCTGGCACGCATTTATATTCAGTCATTTGAATCCTCATATTTCACTGGAAGTCTTTTTGGCTATGTCTCTATTAGCTTTGCACACAGAGACTAAAATATTTGCCAATCCTTCTCTGTAAAAGACCTCGTACTCAGTCAGGCTGGAAAGAGAGCATCTGGTAACAGCAATTCTTGCCACAGATTCTGAGTTGGATTTAAATCTGGACTGTCATTGCATCACTGAAGCACATAAATACACTTTGGTCTTTACTATTCTAAACTATTGCAGCTCTAGATTTATGTCTAGTGTTCCTGTCCGGCAGAAGGGAGAACCTCTGCCTGTTCAACATTGTTTCAACTATGCACTTCTCTTCAGGTCTGACCAGCTTTACTTTCCCTGCTGAAAAATAATCTAAAGTGGTTTTGATTTAACAGCTAACTCTACAAACATACAGTAAGTATATTAAGAGGTTTCATAACAAGTCTGCTCCCAATATCAGAAGATGCTTTGTTTAATAGCAGTAAAGAATCATACTCAAGTCCCCTGTACAAAAATGCTTCTAACTCAAATATCCTGTCATTACTCATCGTGATTTTAAACTCAGTTAGCAATAGGATCAAATGGGTAGAACGAATGAACAGCAGAGTGAGAAGGAGAGAGAAAGCTTCAGAGTAGATCCGTGACATCAAGCCTGTTTACTTTTGCTGGCTGCAGAGCTGGGGAGAGGAGGGCGAGTCATGCATTATAAAAAGCTGGTGATGGGTTTTGTGCCCGGGGTTCATGCGACAAGTTTAAAGATCACAGATCTATTAAGCTGCTGAGATGAAATGAGCTAGTGTGAATTTTTAAGTGTGCATTAATGTGGTTTTGATGAAAAATACTGAAGTTGCTGACAACTTCATTATTTGTTTTTTAAGTTGACATTAGTCTCAACTCATAGTGTATCACAGTCACATTAATAATAAATAGCATAATGAACTCTACGGTGACACTGTGGTTGTTGTTGGAATGATCCATTTCCTGATATTTAGTTTCGTATCAGTGTTACACATGTAGTACTGTGCTTCCATTTGCTCCACTGTTATGCTGCAGTAGTAAAGATAGGAAATGATTTATTGGTCATTACCAGACATTCTGTTTATGTTTGTTTATGTTTCAGATGTTATCTCTATAGAGCTCAGTAGTATTTTTTTAGGCTGCCAGATTTAGATGGCTTTCAACACGTTGTTGTGCTACAGTTGCCATGTTTGGTGCAGAATGTTTTTTTTCATCTGCTGGAGAGAGATCTCTTTAACATATTTTGTTTACTTATACTTTGCATCCAATGAGCCTTAATTTCTTATCATTTGTTTTTGTCTTGTTTCTAGGTTTTCCAGGGCCTTCTATAAAATGTCCGATTTTGGCTGCTCTTAAGTCATAGGTAATTATTGTCATTAAGGAACTGACAGCTGTGTAGGCACAGACAATCTGCTCTTATCTTTAGGCACTGTTAGTGACAACATACTGAACGCCCCCTCCCCAATATTTTCTTCATTCATTTCAATTAATGCAAAAATATACAATTCAAGATGAGGAAAAATTATTTAGCACCGATAAGCTGAAAAGTTGGCATAGAAGATGGCATAGAAGATCGCTTAAACTGTCATGCAAATTTCAAATCTTTTGTCAGTGATGTGAATCCTTTAACATTTTCTTATTACTTTAAGTACTTACAACACAAAAATTAAAGTCACATATTAATGAAGGAAAACGAAAAAAAGTCAATAAAAGAAAGGTTCACTAAAAGAAATAACCTTCAGCAAGCAATTTGTCCCAATCCAGTTCGAAATCTAATACAAGTGTGACTGCTTGTAAAGGCATAAAAAATGTGTAGATTCTTTTTCCTAAACTTCTGCACGGCGCTGTAAATGTAGAGCTTTCCATCTTAGTGTAATCTATTGAAATTGTCTTGTTTCCTTTTGCATCAATGCACACCTCACAAAACAAAGCCAGCAAAAAAGTCAAATAGTAATTTAATTGAAGCATTAGGAACTCTGTACAATGTATAAAGTATAATTAGAGGGGAATTTAATAGATTTAAAACAATGAACCATTGGATGTGGGCTGCTGCAGGTGCACATTGGGCCTGCTGTTTATATCTTCAATTGAATGAATCAGAGTGATTTCAATGATACTTTTCATTAAAGGAGAAGCTGGTCTTAACCTTTCCTGAAATACTACAATGACCTGACCTTGTAAATGTGATTTGAAATGTATTCAGTGAGCATGCGATTGAGTTCTGATTATGTTCTATTAGGATTAAATCTAACTAAGGGATATATGCATGTTTGTATCCTAATTACACCTTTGTATGTCCAATCATGGATTTCCTATGGCATTAAAAAGTATGTATGCCCTCAAAAAGTTTTTATTTAAAAAAAAAAGCAAATCCTCAAATACAATGGTTAGCTGATGATAAAAATGAGCTTTTTTCATTTTCTTTACAAATATAAGCCTAAAAATGTCTAAAGATGAACATTTTGTGCAGTCCAACTAGTTTCCTTGTCTCTGCTGAAGAAAACCACAACATGGTGCTATCTCTGCCATGGTCCATGATGCAGATAGTTTATACTGGATTATTTTCATTTACCGGTAATGTTCCACCATGCGTTGCATTATTAAACGTTGGCCAAAAAGCAACAATTAGGTTGCTTTGCAGAAACTCCTTAATTCCTTTGAAAACTGCTTAATAATTGGATTGTTTCTATAAACAGCACCAAATGTATAAAAGGTTGATGGCAAAAAGGGGGCTGGATAAAGGTAACAATTTTCAGACATTTTTTGTAAAAAAATAAAAGAAATAACTTTCCTAACATTTTATAGTTACATGCTAATTTTGTATAGAATAATTGTAAAATTTAAGGGGTATTTTTCTGTAGTAGTTCAGTGCAGTTTTTCTTTTCAGAAGGCATAGACCATCATTTATTCAAGGAATTATGGCTCCAGTTAGAAACAATTATAAAGTGGCTTAGTTCTGGCAGCCTTTTTTGAACGTTTCTCTGGCTTGGCCCGCAGAATTGGATAGTGATTATTTTCTTTCCCATTTTGTCATTTTAATAATTACTTTGAAAAATGACATAGAAAGTTAATGAATTTAGGCAAAGTCTTGTTGAATAATTGGCTCTCTGTTGCAAAAACATATCTCAATCAAACAGGTGCTGATTACTGAAGTAAAATGATATCTTCTGTGTAACATGAGACTAATGTGAAATTAGAATGTCTCAGATTTGCAGTGCCAGTCATGCGGCTGTACAGAATGATACTGAGTCAGATCAGTGCATGTGTTGTTTGATGAGCTGAGTGTATAAATGCTTCTATCCAAGTGTCTGAAGTGTCTGTTTGAATCTGTGATATTTGCCAACGCTCTGGACAAAACTGAGAAAGTGAGACTTGGAAGTAAAAATAAAAAAGTGTTTCATAACTTAATGAATTTTATTAGATTTTTTTTTCCTTTTCAAACTATTTCACGCATGGCGAAACACTGTAAATCCATAAACAACCAGATAAACAAGCAGAAAAAGATTGATGCATTATGAATAAATCATTGGGTTGCTGAAACTCAATATTAACTCTGCGTTGCCTGGAGGGTTTAGAGGGAGCTTACGACAGATCCATCTTGATGTTTGAGGAGCTGACTGGAAGGCAAGTCCTTTAGCAAGTACTTATCTTGGGAACTTAATTACCAAAACAAATGATGATTGTGATGATACAACGGCAATGATTCTTCATTACTGTTATTCTTTACCTAAGGTTGTATACAGAATGTGTTTTTGTCATTATGATTATCAGCGTTAAAACTCCTGGGTAATAAATGAAACCCAGTCAGTTATACAGTCTGTGGATTGATTAGCTGAACACTCTCATATCTTCATCTCTGCTGGCTGCGTTGCTGCAAATTGTATATATATCTTCAGGTTTCAGGCACCAAATGAAAATCAGAGTATAACAATAGGTTTTCTCATTATGATGTTATTAAAGTTCTCAGACATGTCAGGTTCTTGAAATACAAATCATACCTTTATATTTTCATAATAATGAATCATACATTAGTGGAAATTGTAGAGTGCAGTGTAGTGGTGGCAAACCTGGGGATGATAAGATTTACATAAATAAACCAAAATAAACAGTATTAGAAATTAGGGAACGCTCAAATTACTTGGTTTAGAGACTAAGTTAAAGAGGCAGCCTGAGATACTTTGGAAATTTAAAAGAAACCCTTTTGAATGGAGTGGACAAAGTGTGCTTAATAACAATCCAACAGAGAGGAGGAAAAGAGGAAGACCACAGAGTAGGTCCAAGGATACAGGTAATTAATTAAACCTAAGATGTCTTATTCCATTTTGTTCAATCATTCTTTTCTTCTTTTTTCGGCCTGTTTGTGTCTTTGTATTTCTTGTCTTTCCTTACGTCGAATTCTGGATAGAGTTAAGACATCGGTGCCAAATTAAAACAATGTCATCCATTTGTGTTCACATTCAAAACTCCATCTAATAGGAACCTATTCATGCCTTTCGGCTTATGGACGTTCAGATGGTCGACTCTAGCAGAGGCCATATTGAGCACTCGCTCTGCCCCCTTACAAGTAAAAATATGCCGTCCGGATATTGTGCCTTCAGGTGTGACAATAAAAAACGTGACCAATATATTTCTTTTTACTGCTTACCAAAAGAGAATGAACTTTGTAAGTGAAGGCTGTTAGCGATCAGAAGGGCTGATTGGATGCTAAATGCAGTAGCCGTCTGTGCAGTGTACATTTCATATCAGGCGAGTTTTACAACAAGTCAGGAGAGCTAGCTTAGGCTTTTGCTAGCTGGATTCAATTCAATTCAATTCAATTAATTTTTATTTATGTAGCGCCAATTCACAACACATGTAATCTCAAGGCACTTTACAAAGACAATTCAATCAAAATCATTCAATCACATTGGTTCAAAGTTTTCTACCTAAGGAAAACCAGCTGATTGCATCGAATCATTGACTCGACAGCAATCCCTCACACCAAGCATGCATGTAGTGACAGTGGAGAGGAAAAACTCCCTTTTAACAGGAAGAAACCTCCAGCAGAACCAGGCTTAGTGTGAGCGGCCATCTGCCGAGGCCAACTGGGGTTCATGGAGACAGAAGCAGACAGACAGAGAGAAGCAGAGATATAAAAGGTATCTGTCAGCCAGCTCTAAAGGCGGCCCCAACCGGGAAAGACACAGCCAGGCAGACGAGCTCTGAGCCAGCTCCAATGTGAGAGGATGAAAGGGAGCACATCCAGTTAGTCACAGTAAGAGACACAGGACTACACTGAAAAACAGGTCAAGCTCCAACATCTCTAAATCAAGGTGTTGATGGTAGCAGCACAGCTGATATTTCCATCCACAACGTAGTCATAGCCAAACAGGAACAGACCAGCTGAAGCTACTATGATGAGAAGAAGCAGACAAAGCACTTTCAGGATCAATAAAGAATTTTTATACTAAATACAATTAAAATACACTCTAATTGTTTTTGGTGTTCAGATAAGAAGTTCAGAAGGAAATCATAATAGAAAACTCCCCGAAAGTGATTAAAATGACCTAATAACAGATTAATTAAAAAGTACATAAGGAAAATAGCAAGCAGATTATATATAGTCTGTGAAAATCTTCTTTAAATTTTCCATATCCACTCAGCTGTTATGTAAAGGAGTGTTTTGAAGAGGAAGACGTTGACAGTGACTGAATATGACAGCTGAGAGCGTGAAGCCAGTCAGGGCAGCCGGTGTTTCTAAATAACCAGGTGCTGCGATTTGCTTTCTGCCTGGTTAAACAGTGGAATAATTGGTCAAGTTAGCCAGTAATTAGACCGGCTCTGCCACGCTGCATCTCAGAGCCCAAAGACGTCTCTGCAATACTAATTGGGCTATTTATACCGAAACACATTGACCAGGCTCTTTGGCTTCACTTTCAATTCGCTCTTCAGCACTTGTTTATTTTTGCAGTGAGTACGTGGGACCCAGTGTTGGACTCTCCCTCTCTCACATTCCGTTTTCTATCTCCTCTGAACTTCTGTCTTCTGCCCTCTGTTTTTTTGTCCTTCCATCTGTCTCCTTGTTTTTTCTGTCTCGTGAACAGAAGCTGCATCTCTCCCAGGCTTTATATGCTGCTTATCAGTGTTTCGTGAATGCCAGTTTCTGTCTCTTCCTCCTGTGATGTTTCCGAGCATTCCTCTGTGAAAATGAGGATAAGGAAGTATGTCAGTCAGTATGTCAGACCTGCATCTCTCTTATTAAATAGAGCCAGCTGTGGAAACCAGATGCCCTCACACCCACATAGATGCTTGCTCCTTTCTTTAGAAAAGTCAGATCCCCTGTCATTTTTCTGCTAGACATTAGCTGCTGCTATGAGAGGCCATCTCAAACTATAGATCCCCTCCAACATATTTCTCACTCTTGCCTTCTTTTTGTGTTATTAGTTTTCAGTTCTGTCTGTCACTTGGCACCCCTGTATCTGTATTCACACTGCTTTCTATTATGCGTCCACTCCCTCCTTCTTTCCGTACTCTGCTCTTATGTTCTATTATTTCTGCGACAGTCTCTCATCCTCCATGTCTTTCTTTCCCTTTAAGGCTTACCCTCAAACCCCCATCAGGACCAAACAAGGCTCCTTGACATTCAATTTCTTGCTTGCCACGCACTTCTCTTTTGTATGTACCTCACCCCCTATTCCAGGTCTCTTTTTGTGCTGGTTGAATAGGTAGATGAAAGTGGCATTGGACGAACAGCTGGGCAGAAGAAGGAAGCTGCCGTTTTTTTGTGTGTATTTGTTTGGATGTCAGCCTTTTCTTTCAGAGCTTTTCCACCAAGGTCAGTTTTGGGGAACGCTTTGGAGATCTTCTTCCTGTATCACTGAAATAACATTGGAAAACAAGGGAATGATTATTATCCTTTTTCTTTATTTAAAGTGTAAGCCATCTCTAAATGGTTGTAATTATGCAAAGTATGTCCAGCAACCTACTAAAAGCATTTGATAGCTCATAAACTTTGCTGTAATAAAGAGCTAAATATGACTTTAAACATTAGTATTGTACTTTTAATACCTTCTGCTTAAGGATAAGTTTGTTTAAATCATTAGTAGACCACTTATCACACTGTCAAGAAAAAAAAGATGCCAAACTGTTTTTACTTTACTGTTTTTTGTGTGGCAAACCTTCTTATCGTTTAAAGCTGCTGTTCTAGACCTTAAGAATGACAAATATACTATAGAATAAATAAAATAAATGCATGAATATTTGAAGTATGTGACTGATATTAATATGTTGGCTTTATTTCATTTTTGTTCAGTGTAAAGACAACAAGATTGTTTACTAGCCCTTTAAAACACAGTCTATATCACTACAGTAAGACTACATTTCAGAAGAAGTAGTCCCTGTTGTAGAAGCATCACATGACTTCATTTAGGGAGCAAACTGAGCTTTAGTGATGGTGGCCTAGAAGGGAGAAGTTCATCTTGCAACCACAGGATGGTCGGTTTGAATCCTGCATCCGTCCTTCTCATTTGTTGTGTCTTTGGGAAAGACACTTTACCTGCATTACCTACTGATGAAGGTCAGAGTGCCCAGTAGTGCCTGTGTACAGCAGCATTGCTTTTGACAATGAGTAATTGTCATGACGATGTAATGATAGTGTGTGGGGTTTTTTTTGTTTGTTTTTTTTTAATTGCATTTGTTATGAGTGTGTATGTATTCTATGTGTACGTCCATAGCCGGTATCTGTTTTGCATGTATTTTTTGCTTCTAATGTTAGCTACTACTATTCACTACGCACTTTTGAGTCCAAGACAAAGTTCTCTAAGGGGACAATATATTCTATTCTATTCTATTCTATTCTATTCTATTCTATTCTATTCTATTCTATTCTATTCTATTCTATTCTATTCTAAATGAATAATTTTAAATATTACAGTCCATAATTAAAAGAATGAAGATTAGACACTTTACCGTCTTTATTATAACCTCGACATTTAGTCATCCTCACATGATAAAGATATTCAAATAAACAATTTTTCTATTGAAATATCAAAATTTTACATTGGTTTACAGGTTTTATTTTATATTTTTACTTAGTCGGAAAAATAACGTTTTTAATGTTTTACCTCACTCTGTTGGATTTTCATAGTATTTAGGGCTGAAAATCGAGATATCTGTACAAAGGATCTATGTTGTTTGATTAACAATTTATATGGTGATTTATTTACATTTTTTATATCATTGTCATGCTGAAAACCCCAATGATTTCCCATTTGAGTATTTCTCAAATCCATGTTTTTCTTACAAGGATCCCAGTGCCTTTGGGAGAGAAGCAGGCACTAAGGATCACAGATCTACACCACATTTAGCAGCAGAAATTGGATGTGTTTTCACAGATGACATTACCTCTGTTGTTTTCATTTTTGCTGAGCTCAGCAACCTAAACCAGAGAAACTTCAAAGAGTCTTGTCCAGCACAGTTACATTTTTCTTTTCTTCATAATTTCTCTAATTATAGACATGACTTTGCTCATGTGATAAACAGTTTCTTTGTACTCATCATTTTAGCCACTGTTTTGCTAAACTCTGTAAATTCAGCTCCTATTATTTCTCCCTTACACTATAAAAACGCTGATACTTCAAACATTATTAACTGGTACACTGGTAGTTAACCTTTAATAAATGTAGTCCAGTTTTATTTCTCTGTTTTGGTTGAAGTCATGAATCATCTTGACAATAGACTCGTAACAGTTTCAGATCAATGGCCTGATGAACAGGTGTCTGACTGTGTTGAGCTGCATGTTAGGACTGGGAAAATTCTATCTATCTATTGTGAAAACAAGAATCATAAGCCATAAGGGAAATACAAAGCAATATCCAAGAAAATATTTATTATTTAATTTCCATGCTATTTATTTCTATGAACACACCAATTATTTAACATTATGTTCTCTATGCATTACCAACCAAAAGTCATTGTATAAATTCTACAGCTTCTCCTGTCATAATAAAACTACAGGTTTGTCCATCGCCTGTAAGAAATTACCCAGTAATTATTGCAAGTAATGTGTGGCTGTGTTTGTGCCTGTGTGCATGTGAGGGTTTCTGGAACGAGTCCTGTCGAGAGATAAATGAGTCTGGTTGACATTGTCTAGAACAGGTGGTGAAATCAGCAGGGAAGACATACAGACTATTCTTGTGCATGAAAAAATGCACACTCACACACTCCTTCAATTTGAGTTGAATGCCTGGCTTGTTCAGTGGTGTCGCTAGTCTGATTGGATAAAGACGAAACAATAGCTTGTCTTTGAAACGCTTCCATATTGAGCGGCTGATGTATTGATCACAGAGGGAGCCCACATTAATCGTTCCAAGCATGTTTAATTGACTTACACATCTTCTTTTTATGAACATTGCCATTCATATATACCTGTGTGAGTCAGGTATATTAACAGCTTAGTTAAGATTGATTACTAAACTTTAACTGTTAGTCTTTTAGTAAATGGTCAATAAAAATGTACTTCATGTTCATTCACAGGGAACATATTTTTGCTGTTGTTTCTTTCTTTTGGAGTAAGTAAAGTGCAGAAACAAACTGCTGTACATCTTATTTTCTTGTAGTATCATACCTATATGCCACCAAAGGTGATAATCTAAGCAATCCTCTTTTGTTTTTGAGCTTTTCTATTGATTTTGTTAATACAAACAAATACTGTAACAAGCACCGCACAAACAGTTTGTGGTTTTCAGTACTAATACTGCTGTTTTCCTTTTCTACCACAACGATACTGCCATGATATTAGCTGAGAACCAGCAAAATGTTCAAATATGCAATACCTTGAAAAACATTCAACCCCTTAACTAGTTTTACACATTATCATCTTAAAACAACAAACTTCAACGTCTTTTGTTTGAATTTCATATGACAGCAAAAGCAAAAGTTTCTTTTTTCATAAAAGTATTAAAAATACACTCTTTTGGCTGTATAGAGTTTTTGTTCTGCAGATAAGTGGATCTTCACTCTAGTTTATGATGTTATGCAACATCTAACAAATAGCTCTGTATTCAGTTTCATTCATATCAACCATCAAAATTGACTTTATAAAGAAAATAAAGAATTAATGGTTTGTCGGTCAATTTAACCATTTTTTATGCAAAATAGCTATGGCCAGTGCATTTCTTTGTTATTTTTTTATTGTTTTGTACTATTTACTTAATAGGAACTTATAGAATAATTATAGATTGTCACCTTACAACAATTTAATTCCTATACAATGGTGTTTTCTTATCATGGCTAAAAGAAACACCCTTAGAAGGACCAAATGAGCTCCAGTTCTAACAACTCTTAACAAAGAAAGCTGTCTGTCCAAAGGTCGTCCCATAGAATGGCATTTTATGATCGCTCAAGTGACTCACCTGCTGTGTACCTAATGGTTCAGATTCTAAAAGACTGAGGCATTTGTGGATTGACTAAAAGCAGCACTAAGTGACATTTTTATTAATTTTAAATAATTTTCTAAGTCCCTGCAATGGTAATCTAAATGTTTATGAGATAACCAAAGTGTCTCTGGCCAGAAGCAGGCAACAACCCTGTATATACAGCACAGATCTGTATTTTCCAGAGACCGTCCCTACTGTAAAAATGGTACATTGGGATGGAGATTGTAAGTTGTTCTTTCTAACTGCATATTAATAACCTTATGTTTGCATCCAGTGATACAGCATGACACTGTACACATAAAAGTTTTGTTGCAATGAGTGTTGCAATAAATTATTTGAAGTATTGCCAGCACTTCGGGCGTGAAAAGGCAGTACCCTTGGCTTTAGGGTGGTATAACAACTTTTGCTTTAAGTTATCTGACGATTAACAAAACATCACAATGCTAATGGGTAGGAAAATGTGATCTTAATGCTCCTCCCAGAAGACCTATCCAAGACCCTGTAAAGAGTATTTTCAGTCAGGCTGATTTTAAATGCTGTGATATGATCGTTTTTTAATGCATGAGTGCTCACGAGGAATAGAATGCAAAGACAGGCAAGATGCTGTGAGCATACTGGGCAGTTTGAGTCCAGATTGTTTTAATTTTTGGCTCCACAAGTTTGGAACAAGCAACCAAATGGTATCACTGGGGGTATTAGCAGTATTACCTCTCATAGGCAAGGCAGGCATATGATGCTATTAATATCTAAATGCTGTATCACTGTGACAATAATTATAATTTTACTTTATTATCTAATGAAATAATAAATCATTTTAATACGTTATATTTCCTTGCCACTGGGATTATTATATTTTAATATATTCAGCATCTTTGTCAATAACCTCAGTGTCTTTTGTGGCCTGGAGGTGATTTAAAATATGGTAACTCACACATTCATATAAACGAACATGAACTCATTTCATATATTGGTGCTTTAATGACACCTGGCATAAGACTGAAAAAGTTTGAGGAACTGGTGAACTGTGTGTCTCCGCGGAGACAGGGGAAGGCTGTTCATTATTGGATTTGTTGAAACGTGTGTGTGAGGAGCCATTTTAATTATGTGCTGCTGTGGTTTGGGGTCTTCCCCTCTCTTCCATTCTTCACTACTCTCCCTCCATCCACGCTCTGCTCGGTCCAGATGACGTGCTTACCCTTGTTCTTGTTATTCCCTCACTTGGCTGTTCCCGTGACAACTCTCTGGACCGTTAATCACTGTGGAGACGGACACAGAGGGATCAAACGAAGGAGGGAGAGCAGCTTAAATTGACTCAATACTGACCCTGTGGTTTATGTGTTTCTTTCTTTTTCTCCAGTACTTTTTAATACCAACTTAATGTGTAACGTTTTGCTTTTATATTCCTCAGTGTATTATTTGTCTTGCTCTCTGATCCTCTCTGTTTTCTTGTGTTTTTCCCAAGAATCTTGTTCTTTGTCTTCTCATTAACATTCAAATCTTTGGCTTTTCCTCACCAAATTTCTCTCCTCACCAGTCTACCTTCATCCCTGCTTTGTTGTCCTCTCCCTCTCTCACTCCTCTCCTCATGCTTACCTTTCTTCAGTTGCTGCAGTATGAGCTCACCAGTATTCAGCTGCACAATATATATCCTACTGTAGGTTCGTCCTCTGAGGTACATCTGTGCATTTAGTCAACAGTTTGGATATAATGCAAACATTTTAGGCTTGCAATTATGTCTACTAATGTGTCATAGGTGCTGTGGTACAATATACTAAATCAGAGTCTGCATCAATATATCCATTTGTGTAAAATCACTACTAAAAATGACAGCTTATATACAATATCTAATAGGATACCATACAGTTCTACAAACTCTGCATTCACACTTTGCATTTCTGCGATACATAAGAGGAGTTGGATGAACTCTAACTACATTTGATGTCCACACCTGATGTATCTTTAGTTAAAATTGAGAAGCATCAGAAAGCTTAAGTTAATCAAAATCGTAATGACAGTCTTTAGAAACGGTAATGGTTATTTGGTTTATGTTAACATAATAGCATCATGATGATCTAGATTTGTCAGCTATGTATCCATAAATCTAATCTCTTATCACCGCATTCCAATATTGCACAGTTTTGTTGCTTTCTGTGGACTGTCGAGGCCACTGGACTTAACTGAACTCATTGTCATATCCAATAAACCAATTTTGGGATGTTTTGAGTTAACAAGGCCATATTTTTTTAAATATTTCTTAGTTCACTTTTTAAATGAAACTATGAATTGTACTTTTAGTCTGCAGTTTTCTTGTGACTGAATTGGTACCAGGTGTGGTCTTTTGCCCCTCTTGTAGTTTTAGCATCTTGTTTTAACCTTAAAACATCCACCTAATTTAAAGTAATCCTTGCCTATTTCAAATATATATACCCAAATGGAAAAGCAAATAACTATGAAACTGTAAGGCCAAAATAATTGTGTGATACATCATTTGAAAGCTATCGCCATTTTTCCATATCATGGGCTGTTTTTATGACGAGTATGCTAGATTATTTTTTTTTAATCTTTGGACCCATACGGACAAATTGAATATAAACAATGGAAGATTGGACTTATAACATGACTTCTGCAGAGCTTCAAAGGTATGTAGTCAGAGCTGTGGTTTAACTTTTGTGTTTTACTAGGCTGCTGTAATGTCTACATAAATTGTGCTTTGATGCTTGTTTTGTCCATATAATAAAGTTGGTGGTTGAATTCTGGAGAGGCTAAGCTTTCTAACGATCTGTAACATGTCTACATTTGTAAAAGTTTAACCATTGTTATCTTCATGCGCCTCATTGTGATTGATAGAAATATATCAACCCAGTGTGATAGATTGACTGGTGACGGGATCAACTGGTTCCAGCCGCTGGAAAATCGCTGTTGTTTGCAGGTGTCTGTGTGGGAGTGGCTGTTTATGACCCCTTTCCACAAACAGGAAATAAGCTGTATGCAGACTTCAAGAACTGCAAATGATTGCAAAGTGTTATCTGATCGATACGAAATCCATTAAGATCTTAAGAAGTTACCATTAGCATGTTATTTAATGCATTAATAATGCATTAAGCATGTGCTAATAATTCCTGCAAACCAGCGAACAGACATTTGTAGAACTTGTCCTGCCGTTGTTTATCTGTTATTTTAGAGCCTCGTTGATGAAAGGAAGCACTGAGTAGCAAAATCACAGAAAGCTGAAAGAAAAGTAAAAAAGCCAGAACAATAAATGTTCAGGAGGAACAATTAGCAGTGAAATGTGTCCATTTCTCTGTGACCCTGTATGATTTCTTTAAAATATGCAATGCCGATCCTGCTCTGCTCCAGCGTTAAAAAGGCCTCCAGGCTGTTTCTATACAATTAATGCGTTAAATCGAGAACAACAAAGATTTGGTTATCATTTTAACTCCTAACAGCTAAGCTGCAGAACCTATTTTACAATTATTTCTTAACGAGGTAAGCCCACTGTTGTAAGAGTAAACATGAAAAGAATATCAAATATACTGGAATGTAAACGATCGCTTAAACGATCAATGGACTTGAACATTTAACTGTCACCAGTTGATATACGTTCACTGTCCAAAGCAAAGACCAGGAACAGTCTACAGGTGAAATAGCGCAGGAGACGCACCGTATGGTGATTTAATTAATAGCTCAACAGGTTAAGCGACCGACGGACAGTGACGAGAAGTTGGGGTTCGCATCCGCATCTGTAACTTTTCGCTCTTCTTATTTAATTGATTTTTCAGAGTCGGACAAGATAATATGATTAAAGTCTGAAAAGACAAACATTTCATCTCTGCTAGCGTTTTGTGATGAGTTCGCCTATTGTTTTACCTAAATTGAGCCATTAAAGCAAACAGTAGGCTATAGGCTCACAGTTAAAAGTCAAGATAGCATTACATTTCCAGTAACTTTAAAAACTTGAATGATTTCAAGCTGCTTTGGATACAAACAACAAAATGTGGTGTTATGACAAACAGAAGGTAATATGCAACGACAATTGACTTTATAAACACGATTACAGATCATGGCATAATAGTCACAGGAAGCAATGCTGAATAACAATTTCTATTCCCAATTTAAAGCATTGCAATCTTAATTTTGGGATTTCAGTGTTTAATAGTTCATAGTCTTCCAGATTTGGTTGGATCAGGATCTGTCAGGACTCTGCAGACCCAGACGCTTTTAGATGCTGCTGACTTTTTTTAAACCCCAAACTTCCGTTTCTCACAAGGATTTTTGGAAATTTGCAGTAAAAGTAATTTTCCTGTAATGTTAACACACCGTGATTTCTGTGTCACCAGTTGATCTCATTCTGGTCACCAGTAATATTCCCAGTATGATCTCCAAAGGCTGCTGCTGCTGCTTTGGAATCTTTAGTGATTAAAACACATTATTTCTCAGTGAACAATATATCAGTGAATTTGGATTCTTGAAAAAATTTTGTAAATGGGTTTGTTTTATTAGAAGTATTTTTAAACATGCATCAAACCAGCCACCTGTCTATAAGAGACATCAGTGGTTGCCAGCTGCCAAAACCAGTGAAACCTGTCACCAGTAAAGCTATCACACCGGTGGATTTAACAACCACATTTTCCTATTTATGAACCTGAACTGGTCTGTGTCCATTCCTAACTGGATTTTTTTAAATGACATTCTCTTTCAACTTAAAAAATGGCTGCATGTGATAAGACCAGTAGAACAAAAGTAGTTAAATTCCTATTCTGATGTTTCATTTGAAATACTTTTTGGACATTTCCAAATATCTTGATGCTTTGAGCCGTTGAGATGGGATTTACTGGTTTCCTATTTGTGTTCACAGCTAAATGAGAGCACATGATTAAGTATGCTGTAGTTTTCTCTTGTAATAATTGTGATTATAAAACTCACAGACGATGGTGAGGACATTGTAATGGTGGAAGTGAAGTGATGAAGGGAGCATTTATAACATAAGGAAAGATACTGTAAAGTCTCTAAAAGTAGCAGATCTTGATTCAAAAACCCGTGCAACTATAAAAAAGAGAAAGGTCTAGAGGTTGAGGTTTTTGTGAGTGATTTTATTCTAGGTAAGCTTATTCACATATTGTATCATATATGTATGAACATGAATTGAAATCCAACTAAGAGTTATTTTTTTTTGTAAAAAGTGAGAAGAGATACATGAGACCAATAGCCAAAGTGGGTCTTCACACAGTTTGGTTTCTCTTCCGTAAACATGCACCTAACCTGAGCTAGAGCTCCTAAAATAAAAGGGAAATCTTTAATCGGACCTAAAACTGAGTGCTGGTAATATTGTTCAGACGAGCTGTATTCTCTTTATATTTCAAAATTTAAAAAATTCAATGTGCAGATCAAGGCTTTTCAAATTAACGCCTCCCTGATGTTCTTTTCCTTAAACTTAGACCAACTCACAGCAGTTTAAATAGTATTTTAAGTTTGTATAGTTAATATACTTATTTTTGGTTTTTGTTGAAGTGATGGATAAAACCTTAGTTCCAAATAAGCCATTTATTGGTTATTTGCTTGAGCAGTGTATTAAGTAGTTGAATTAATTAACCAATCATGCACTTTGATACATAATTAGTAATGTTAAATTTTAATAGCTTGGTAATTAAGTGTCCCTTACTAAACGATAAATCCAAGTTTTACCATGTGAGCACATTATTCCTGTAAGCAAATACTTGGAAGCATAGCAAATTAGGGGTCTGGTAAAAGCATTAGCGTTTTTAGGGATGAATCTTCATCCATTTGAAAATATTTCTCTGGTAATCGTGGTCTATCTGTGAGGTCCAGCCTCAGTGTGGCAGAGCTAACCGCTGTCACGGCTGTTATGATAAGAGCTAAAACACACAGCGGCAGCACCTCAAGCTGAGGAGCAGTACCAAGATGTGGTGATTACTTTAATGTTGCAGAGTTATTATACAGCAGTGGCTCTAAGTAGTAGACAACAGTTTGATTTATTCAATTTGAAGCTCTGTGGTTGGTGCAGTGTGACCCGCTTTGAGATTAAATATGACCTCTCCCGCTGTGGTAGATGCTAAAATAGACAATGGTAATAAAAAAAAACTAAGCAAAACAACAAACTATTTGTTTCCTCAAAGCATTACGTGATCGAATGAAAAGATGTATGATCTATAAGATTCTTTGTAGGTAACCTGACCTAATTATAAAAACATTACAAATACAGATGTTTAATCTCTTCCTGTATA
>JAUZNJ010105222.1:0-20699 GCA_034780135.1 Jordanella pulchra | reverse complement strand
CATGTTAACAGCAGTGAATATGTGCATGTGTAATATGGACATTAAAAAGTTAGCATAGTAATATAACAGTACATGTAAAAATATTTGGCAGATAAGATAACTTAGTAATAATCTTACTTAAAAAAAGACTGCTGTGTTCAGGCCTCAGAGGTTTGTTAGAATATCTAAAGCATTGGAGATGTCATTGAGTTCTTTTAAATGAATCATAAAAAATGAGGAGTTGGGCATCACTACAAATTAACCAGGACCGCTGGCGGGCCTCGTCTGCAGAGATCTGTCGACAACTATTGTGCACAAATTGGATTCTACTCTTGTGAAAGAGCAGCAGAAATAAAGCCAGACGTCCTGTTTGCAGTTATAAGCCAAGTCGAGGACAGAGAAACTATGTGCTTTGTAGCCCAGATGCAAAGCATTGTGTACAGTAGTAAGATTAACATTCCACAATACCCTGAACACATGATACCCACAGTCAGACATGGAAGTGGCAGCATCACCCTGTTGGATACTGTCTTTCAGCAGGATCAAAGAACCTAGTAGACATTAATGGGATGGTGGAGAGAGGAGAAAAAGCCCAAAACATAAAGCTGCAGCAACTATAGAAAGTTTTTTCAAAGCATATCAACTGACCAAGAATTTAAAGCAAGAATTTAAAATTGATGTTTACTAACTTTCTCTGTTCAGTCTTTTACTTAGAAAAACACACATACAAGAATTCCAGTCTTTAGATATGCAAACTTGGTGGACATATACCACATAGACTTCTACTTGTAACTGCAGCAAAAGCTGTTTTTTTACTGATTGACTCAGCAGTGCTAAATACAAATACTTACCACCAAGACAAGACATGACAAAATGCAGCAAGGTCAAACGGCTCAAACATTTTTGTCAGGTACAACAATTTTTTTACCTGAAAAATTTTTCCAGGATGCCATGATGCAAAGGCATCCTGGAAACCCCCCACATTTCTTCAAATTGATTTTAATTACTTTTTTTGAATGATTGATAAGAATATTTCCTTTTTGGGGAAAATATGTCATTTTAAAGACCTTTTAATATATTACTGTATCGTGTGTACAAACTTTACACAGAAACAATATTTCATAAAGCAGAGCCCCCTTCAACAGGGGATCAGCATTACCCTTTTTATAGCATTTGCTATGTCATGAAAAATGTGGTCATGCAGTTCTAATTGTTTTTCCAAGTTTTTGCATTTATTTAGAGATTGAAATAATTCTAAAAATGCAACTGTTTGAATCGTTAAACATTTTGCAAAAGGCTTAATTCTTTATCCATCTAATTAAAGAAGAATCTTTAATTTTTAAGAATTAAAATTCTAATTCGAAGGTTAAAATACTAGAACAAACATTGCGTTTTATTTATAGAAATCTAAAAGGTCTGCTGAGCTTTTTAAATACTTTGTATAACTGTGTATAACAGCAGATACAGCTTTTATAATCTAATAATTTTGCTCAATCAAGTTGCAAGGAGGGAGCCTCTGATCAAATATTTTTATTGGGATGTTTTGGCCTTTGACTAGGCCAATTCAAACTTTAATCTAAACCATTCTATTAAGCTAAAGATGCTTTTTTTAAGCCTGGCGGAATCTGAATTAGAAAACCGAAAGCTTGTAGCTAAGTGAAGGTTTTACACTATACAATGCATTTACTTATTTTGGTTTAATTTGAAAATATATAATGTGTAGAAATCAAATGCAGTTGTATTCTACAGTTGTAAGAACAGAGGGAGCACCATTGCAGATATTAAAAATATAAAATGACAGTATTAAAATAAATAGTATTTACATGTGCTTAAATACTTATATATTTGTTGCAGGGGGAAAGTGTCAGCTGGAAAACTGTGCCTTGTTGATGAGGCGAGCTACAGATGGGGAGGAACTGTTTGGATGGCAAGAGGTTTTAGTCCTGACGGAGAGCCTGAAACTTTGTCCAGGGTGGGAGGGATCCACAGCAATATTTCCTTTCTTGTAAGGCGTACACCTCAAGAAAAGAAGATTGCAGCCATTCATCTTCTCTGCAGAGCAAAGGGTACACTGCACTAGACGCTTGTGATGAGAGCAACCTGTCAGAAGGTGTTGGTGGACCTAAGGATAGACTCAGTGGTGAAAGATTAGAAGTGGACCATCACTGTCTTTTGCAGGCTGAACCTCTTGTGATGCACAAACACGAGCACTTACTCACACACTCTCTTATTAATTGAAAGTCCAAGTATTCCCCTAGAGACGAGCACAATATGGGGAGGTGTTGATGTTGTGTTGTGGGTGAAGAATAGAGGGGAAAGAACAAATGCTGCATTCTGTTAACCTTGGAACTCCCCTTAAACAAGTTAGAGTGAGGCAGGTTAGTTTGTTTCAGCTTCCTGCTTGCGGAACCTTGTGTCTATTATGTTCACCATGGCAACGGTTAAAACCTTAACAATGATTAAAAAAAAAAACATTTTTCTTCACAGCATTCTGTGCCCATAATCACCATCAAAATGTAGAATGTACTAAACAAGTAATACTTCAACAGCTAACTTAATGCTAAGTACAATAAGAAGAACTGGTAGAAAGGATTAAAGTAGCAAAGTTTAACCCCTGTTGTATCTAATGGCATCCATCTTCAACCTTGAAGTCAGATACCTTCCTGTTGCACTGATTTCTGACTTGTAATTTTGACTTGGTTGTTCAACTTAAACTGTATGACTTGGAAGTTGGAATTTCCATCTTCCGATGACAAATGGATCGCACCAACAGCCTTAAGGGGATCTGGTTCCGATGGTCTATAAGCAGACATGTTTTCCCAGCTTTTGCCTGTCAGGAGGTCTATGATCCACCCGCAGGTGGGGTCTGGTCATTCAGTTGGGGGAGCTTATCCTGCAGGAAGGCCAGGGCATCCGTGATCAGAGTAGAACAGATGTCCATAAACAGGATTCTGGTGCAGGTTCCTGAGGAGTCCAATTCCTGCTTCATATAGTGAAGGGACGTGTTTATTACATCATCCACAGACCTGTTTGCTTTGTAGATCCAGAAATTAGATGGGTCAATGCTGCACACTCAAAAAGACTTTACTACCACAGAAGTCAGGAAGGGTCTAAAGTCATTCAGTGCTGTAGTTTTTTGGGGGTACAGGGATGATGGTGGGGACTTTCAATAAGGCTGCCACAATGCAAGTCTCAAGTGTAGTGTTAAAAATGTCTTTGAACATCAAATCAGCTGATCACCAAAGAGCTTCAGGGCGGATCACCATGGACTGCACTGTATGACAACAGACCAAAATAATTCATTTATATCACTAACTATAAAAAGTGTTCTAAACAACAATGTGTAAAAGGTTAATAACAACTTTTCTAAGAAAATAGATGCATTTAAATCCTTTCTGTTAAATCACTTGTCCATATTTGATCTGTCTTGGAAATGCAATTCTACTCAACTGCTGAAAGATTATTTTTTTGGCTTTGGATTTGTAAAGAAAGTAAGTTTGGGTTTAATGTTTGAATTAGTACATAATCTAAAGAACGGTACAAATAAAATCCATATAAACACATCAGATAATAATTGGTCAGCAAGCTCTGAGCATCTTGGATCATGACGACAGAACAGTAATACAACAGAGAGAATGCAAACACATTCATTTCATTATTATTCATTATTTTTACACAATGCAGTTTAGCTTTCTTTAATGATTTAAAGTTAGAAAAACGTATTTTCAGTACCATAATTATATTATTTATACCGCCCTAGATGATGCAGTCTGTATTGTTTGGGTAGTGACATGATGGATTGAGCTTTTAATGAATGTGTTGCATTCGGACCCAGTTGTCCTAACTTTATCATGTCAACTATTATCAGCTATGGTCTCTCTCGATGTATCCGGATATATCGATGTATCCGGATACATCGAGAGAGAAGTCTAATTCTAATGCTGCATTCTGGATGCCATCAGAGGAAAATATCTGCTACATCAAAACTTATTAAGAAAATGTGTTTCCATCTCATCTTTTACATATTTAGGCTTTGTAGAAAAGGTCAAAATCAACCTCAAGCAAGCGTAAGATTCATCTGTGCAAAACTTTGTATGTTTATTCTAATTTTGGTGTTTCCATCAAGCTCTTCAAATGCGATACTTCAAGATCTGCATAAAAAAGGTTGATGGAAACATACTTTGAATCAAGCTGTTAAGCTTCTCACTCATCTTCTAAACTTGTATCATAATGATATGTCTCCACTTCTGAATCCGACCTATTTATCTGTCTGACTTTGGATGTAAACCAGGGTTTATCACTGTTATAACTCACCCTGGTATGTGTTGGCATTAGATGATGCAACACATTACATCTTTTACAGCCTTTAAGACGTTTTAATTGGCGATTACTCCGTGCTCTATTTAGTTCCATCAATCTTACTATTAGTACCATGAAGTATCTCTGCCCTTGATAAAGAAAAGTATCCCAACAGTATGATGACGGCTAAAGGTGGAATGAGTGAAGGTCTACTCATTTCTTAAAGCGCACCAACAACATACCTGGCAGTCGGTCTGCTTTAAATAGACCAAAGCTTGTTTCCCCACTTGGTTCGAAACTTTTGTATAAAAAAAAAAACTCTAATCCATATCAAACAACATTCCAAACAGCCTCTGGTGTGATTTGCTTCAGGTATGACTACAAACCAGGCTTGGTATGACAAAAAACAGAAAGTATGTCTTTAGACTTGGTAGGACTGTGGGTAGCATGTTCTCCTTGCAGTACAAAGGTTCTGGGTTCAGTTCCTGGCCCTGGGTCTTTCTGATTTGAGTTTGTATGTTCTCCCTGTGCATGTGTGGGTTCTCTCTGAGTACTCCGGTTTCCTCCCAGAGTCCATTGACATGACTGTTAGGCTAATGAGCATCTCTGAATTGTCCTTAGGTATGAGTGTGTGTGTGTGTGCCCGGTTGTACTTCTTTATGCGTCTCTGTGTTGCCTTGCGACAGACGGGTCTCAGGTACACGTTGGACAGGTCGCCAATAGTCTGCTTTAGCTATCGGCCCAACAGTGACCCTGGCGGAAAAAGCGTGAGAAAATGGATGGATGTCTATAGACTTTGCAAGTCACCAGAGTAGTAAATGAAATATCAAAAAGCATACCTGTTTCATAGTCGGTCGCTTAACAACACTGCTTTAGACAAGCAGGAAGCAAAACATCCTTCTGCTTAGAAATGTAAATAATGCAGTACGTTCTACTGAATTAAACATCAAATTAGACACTCATCATGGTTCTGCAGCAATAACAGCATAAATATGCTAAACAGAAGTGTGTGCATATCTCTTGTTGTAGCTTTCCTCTATTTTCTTGTCTGTACTCTAGTGTTGTAGTCACTTCTGACCAGTAAACATTCTCCTAGAAAATATTATCACACTTTTGGATTTGTTGTGAGTTAAATTCCACTTGCAAAAAGTACAATCTAAATATGACCCAAATCTAAAGAAAAAAAAATGTTGGCTTTTGGTCTAGACTCTAGATTCAACAATCAGACTAAAGAACGATTCTTGGCCAAAAGCACTTAAGATTGGTCTCTGATCAGGACACCTTCTATCCCATGTTCCCTGTTAAAACTTAAACAGTTGATGGTGAACTTGGTAAACTTCCTTCAACATTGTCTTTCTCTTGCTGTTCTTACATCAAGGTCAATTATAGAGTGATAAAGTATTAGTTTCCCAGTCAAACAAATTACCAGTGGCATCGTAGCTTCTTTTCTGATTAATACCTTCCTTGTCTTTCCTGTCAGTTCAGGTAGGCAGCATGAGTTAGTAGGTTTGAGCTTGTCTTTTAATCTTTGTTGTCCCGTGATAGATTTAAAGTTTGGGGTATTGCTTTATAACCTTATTCTGTTTTAGTCTCATACACAACTTCCTTTCTGATCTGTCTACTGAGTTCCAAGGTCTTAATGGTGCTGTTCGTTCTCCAATCCTTCTAACAAACCTTCAGGCCTTCACAGAAGAGCTGGTTTTATGCGAAAATTAAACTGCACACATGCATTCTATTTACCAACGAAAGGACGTTTGCTTATACTTGCAAGGCATTTTATTTAGGTGCATCCGCGGTGGTAGATATGAATCCACCCCACAGCTGTCAGATATTTTATTTTATTTAAAACTGTGAATCACTTTCCTTCAACTCCTCGAGTATGTGATACTTTGTCTTTGTTTATCTCAAGACATCCCAACAAAAAAATGACTGAAGCATGTGGTTTTTTTAAGGCACTGCATATAAAGAGAAGCGGCTGTGTGAGAGTGACTTTAGAGTGCTCCGTTGTATTTAAGTGCAATAAAACATGGAGAATTATGCTCACTCACAGTCTGGAAAGTGATCACATAAAAGTGATTTTGCAACACTATATCAAACATAAAAAAAACTAAAAAAAATTTCCACTGCTCTCTTGAGTTTGAACTTTTTTAGTATCTCCGTCTGGAGCAGCAGTGGGAATTTCACCGTATCAGCTGTCCCAGGGCTCAATCCAGTCATGCGCTCGTTCAAACAGCATTCCTCATTTTAAGATCGGAACACAAAAAACACTGCACAGCACGATGAGGACTCATTTTTGTACCAATCTCATAATTTATTTAAATATATCTCATTTTTAAATATATATAGATATACACTTTTATATATTTAACACCTTTTTTTTGCTAAATACCAACCATGTCATTTATGGTGGATTCCTTCTGTGGTTGTTTAGCATATGTACATTACACTCCTGGTTGAACAGATCATGTTATTCTGTACCGTTAAGCCTTTTGATGATGACTGAAATACATAAACATAGGCTTTATCACCCCTTACCCAGGATTAGTCGGTCCACAGGTTGACTGCGGCTTGCAGCCACCACTTGTGCTTTTGTTTGCAGGAAAATGTTCATGCAATGATTTAACAACAGTTCATTCTGAGCACAAGTGGTTGACACTACGCTGTCACCATCTGGGAGTCGTTGGGAACTTCTGTTTTAGGTCAAATTAGTACAGTAAAAGGACCAAAGTCAACCTAAAACAGTCGAAATGGGTAAAAATGTCTCAAAAGGAAAGAATTTCTTGATTTATTTTTTTCCCCATTTGCTTTAAGAACATTCTTTTGAAATCCTGTTGGAGAAGAAAAGCCCCCAGCTTTGCTCATCTTTGCTAGTCTCTACTCTTTGGTCTTCTGTCTTTATCCTGGTCTGATGTTTATCTTGCTTTTTGCTCCCGTTGTAATGACAGCTAACGCCTGAGGCCCAGCCAAAGTTGTGATTGGAAGCAATTTTCACCTCAGCAGAAGGGGACGCGAGTGAAGCAAAACACTGTGCCTAAAGTCAGTCAGGCAGATCAGATTTAGGCTTCCCTCTCATCGTCCAAGGCACCTTTTACCAAAGTATTTTTTTGTATCTCTACTTCTGAAGTACTTGGGATTTACTTCAACCTGCAAAACGAAAAGGTAAAAAGAAATGTTAGTATAATCTTCAATCCGGCAATGTTATACAAGAATTACAAATGATAAATCAAGAAATTTCATTTGCCTCAGAACTGGCTCCAACAGGGCCAACACAAGGGCCTCTATATGTTGATACAGCCAGCACTAAGAACAAATGTTTAGCTGCATGGTCTACACTCTGAACTCGAGCCCAATTCATGCTGAGCTTTATGAGTCTCGACTGATTATGGTCACTTGCTGTTTATAAGTATCTGGCGCAACGGTAGAAACCACACTTATGAGGAAAGCCACAGTTTTAGGAATGTTCTACACCACAATAAAAGCCTGCACATAAAAAAAAATAGCTGACTTTGATCCAATCTACTTTTACAAGTTCTCAAGTTTGTTTTAAATCATTTTAGTTCTGCGGACATGATATTTCACTCAAAATGTTTGGGAATTATAATGTATAAGTAAGTGTGTAAAAAAAAAAAAAAACAACGTTGACAAATAGTCTGATCATGCATGAAGCTAAAGCGTTGAGTTTAAAGATCAGAATTTTTTTTTTTGTTCCACATGAAACCATAAACATCTGAGCAGAGCTGGATCAGGAATATATGGGGTCCTGAGTATTTTTTCGATTTGGGGCCAAAACGCAAATTACAGCTCAGCGTTTTTAGTCATAAATCAATTAAAAAGTATAAATCAGCAAACAAAATAGGGGTGTTACTTCTCTAACATTTATATACTTTTAGACTACAGCTTACTCCAGTAGAAGGGGCCAATTGTTAATTATTTTTTCAGTAGTTGGCAGTTTGTTACCCAGACACATGAAGCAAGAGATAATTAAGCAATTGAAATTAAATGATACCTGTAATAAAGCTATCAAGCTATGAATATTTACCTATGCTAAAATATTTTAAATGTTTTTTACTTTTTCTTTTACTTATAACTAAATTTGAGGTTTTTTAGATCTGTGTGAGAAGCCTGGGAGCCCGAAGCAGCAGTGGCTATGTTTGCTTATGCCTTAGGTCAGCTATGTGTATGAGTTGAAGCATCCTAGTACCTTTTGAGTGTGTGTCTGCTACCCCTCTGTGCACTGTGGGCTGCCTGCAAGCCGTGTGAGAAGTCGCGCACATCTTTTGAAGTCTGAGAAAAAGAAAACACAAAGAAAGAGACAGTGAGCGCTTTCTTTTCATGCTGCATGTTGATATTGCATTGTGATAGCTTTCCCTCCTGGTGCAGAAGATCCAAAGCAACTGTGGCTTACATGCAGGTAACGTGCAGTCTCTGGTGTGGTGGTAAAGTCTATATGCATTCTTCCTGCACTTCGAGGTGAAATTGATTGGACCTGATAGAGAAGGAGAGAAAGCGGTCTTTGAGCACATTTTTTATTACATGCACCTCCATCAACATCTGTTTAATTAAACTACTTTCATCTTTATTTGCCCATAACAGTGGTGCCACTAATATGGCTAGCAGTGAGAACAAGGCAAAAACTGGGATAAGTGTTGTTTTATGAAAAAAACTATACATGCACATCCTAAGCAGGATTAACAGTGTATTTTATTTTAATCAGACACAAACTTTAGGTTTTTGCTATAGTAACACACCTATTTAATGCTCCAGAAAGTCAGTTTTCTACCATGCCATAACTAAAGGTAGATAAGGGTATGGCAAGCCATAAGGCCTAAATATTGACCCTTTGTATAACAATGTTATGTCAAATTTCTATGTAATTAGCCAGTTTGCTTTATTTAACATCAGTTATTTGTTTTTGATGCATCTATTTGAGCACGGATAAAAAAAAAAAAACAAGTTTGATGAGCTTTTTGAAAAGTGGCTTAAAAGACATGAAATAACATTATTTTAGTCCCTTGGAAGTCAAAGTATGGTCTTTTTATATTGCTGAGTAGTGACTGCCTGGTAATTGGCAGGTGAATATTTGTCATTTCCTGGCTGGAGATCTTACAGTTTTATTTTTAAAAATGTTGTTTATTATGTGATGCAGCTCACAGTAAACATGTTTATAAGCACCATAAAAAATGTTTGTTTGGCGATCATTGCATTTCTTTGTGTTTTAAGCAGCATAACACATTTTGTCCCATCACAAAACATCCTTTCAACAGCTTTTCAGTTGAATTCTGAGAACTTTCTTTCTGCGTTAATATACAGAGTTTTTATTGTGAAGCTGCTTTACATAAAGCTGCTTGTTCTCAATGAATTTACAAATTTCTCCAGTAATAAACTTTGATCTTTAGAATCATCACTCTACCAAACATGTTCTTATTTAAAATCAATGATACATCTTACAGGGAAGTCATCAGAAAGTAGCCTGGCCAGCCAGAGTAGCTCAACCCATATCAGTCTGGAAAATAACTGGCAGAGCCAGATTTCAAAAGCTGGACTGACAGAATCAGCAGAAAAAGGCCAGAACCAATCAGATAACAACAGATGTTGCGGAAAAATTTATTTTGTAAAAAGAAAAAGCTACCTCATCCAGTTCTTGAAATTTGATAGATAAATCCAGCTCATTCGGGACATAGTAAAATGTATTACTAAAAATCTGTGTCTGCAGTCATGACTGTTAGAGTGACGGTATAGTGCAGTTGCATTAAAAGTAATTCTTCTTCAAGCATAATTTCCTGCTTCCTGCACTGTTATTTGTCCTGTGTTGTTTGAGAGTTTTGAGTCTTTCCACACTGATAGATGCCCAGTGGACTCAGTCTGGGTGGCCAGATGGGGGCAGCAGCAGTGTCAAAACCGGAAGCCAAATTAGCAGTTATATAGCTTAAGACTGAACTATGATTTCTGATTTATGTCCCTGGTGGCACCTCATAGTTTGAAACAAATGCTTTGCTATACACTCAAAATTCATCTTCACCAAAAGGAACTTTTAATCAAGCTCTTACCTGTGAAATATTGAATGATTCTCTCTTTTAGAATTGCGGGTGACAAGGCTGCAGAAAGAGAAAAAGAGCAAAAAAGGTACACGGTAAGTAAATAAAATAACATTAGAACAAAAAGATGTGTTTTACACCATATTATTAAAATGATTGTCAGATTTATTTGAAAGGAATCATGGCTGTCAGTTCCACCTTAAAGTTTCATCCGCTTACCCTGAGCCTGGTTCCCTTTGTCTGTCTTGCTTCTGACTTCCCTCTGCTCCACCGACGCGCTGCCCACCGCCCGCGGCGCCAGCGGGACTTCCGTCCTCGCGGCGTGTCGCCCCCGGTTGTCCCCCACGTGCTTCATGATCGCTACCATCCTCCTCAAGCTTCGCTGCGAGTCCCCACCAGCTCCAGCTGTCGGCGCGCTTTCGGCGCAGTGCTCAGTCAGAGTGCACAGCAGTAGCAGCAGTCCCATAATAACGGGTTTGCGCGGTGCGCTCATAGCTCCAGTGTAGTGAGGAAAGGTGAAAGGTGGATGTAAGTGAGGACGGTGGGGGGTTAACCGTATTCTTTTATTTTTGGACACCTGAAAAGTAAAATTAAGGAGCAATATTAAATAATGTTAAGCTTAAAAAAACAATCACGTTCAACTGTAAACATTGTGGATACTTCATTAAAGAGCTTAATT
The DNA here is from genome assembly GCA_034780135.1 of Jordanella pulchra. Classification (NCBI taxonomy): domain Eukaryota; kingdom Metazoa; phylum Chordata; class Actinopteri; order Cyprinodontiformes; family Cyprinodontidae; genus Jordanella; species Jordanella pulchra. Next base: position 9,707 of record JAUZNJ010105222.1, on the reverse strand, counting down.
ATAGGACTGTAAAAAACTAACACTCAAATTAAAAAGACGACTTCACACAAGGAGCATCTTACTACTTTAAAACATACAGCATTTCCACTTTTTTTATAATAATAGGCCCATTTGATACAAAACTAGATTTCTTAGTGTATAGTTAATGTTTAAAAATCAACTACATTTTAAAATATTAGTATTCTCTAATCACAAAGATTTTTTTTTTTGGTATGTGAAATTATCATTACCTTTTCAAAGTCCTTTTGTTTTGTAATCGCGTGCGGTCCGGCCAACCAAAACGATGAACATAAGTGCAACTTTATTTCTTTTGCGTCTTCGGATCCCAAAACTGTTCCGTTTGTGAAAACTCGACTCGACCCCTTGCAAAAAATTAAAGCGATTGAAGATAAATCGGCGAGGATCGGTGATCAGCCTCCAAGCACTTGCATATACAGAGAGCAAAACCAAGAAACTGAAATTATCCGGCGTGGCGCTCCAAGTTCCAACTTCCAAGTTTGACCTGCGTTGTGCGTTCAGTCCCTTTTTATTCTATATCCCCGACGGCGAGGGGGGAGGGGGGACTGTCCCCTGTGGACTGCTCCAGAGATTATGTGGTAATTATAGGAAATATTACCTGAAGAGGAGAGTTAACACGAGTTGTCTGACCATTCACTGAACACTGTGTCAAGTTTACTGAGGCCCCCTCCCTCTCCTCCTTTCCGTTACTCCATTTATTTGTGCGATATACGCGGTTACTGGAAGCGTCTGTCCTCCACTAATACTTCCACTGAAATTTCCAATCAGCCCAGCGTCCAGCTCAGATGCAGCGCATCTTAGTGGAAATGCTGCCATATCCTTCTTGGGATCCTCATAACCTCATTTAGAGCCATTGCGCGCTTTACATCCATCATGGAAAATTGAAACCCAATTATGCACCTTTTAGGGACGATTCTTCGAAAATTGATTGTTTTGATTTAAATTGGTCGTCATTTGTTTCAAGTCAGTGCAGCCTGTTGAAGTTTTGTCCTCTCTGAAAGATTATCTTCATCTGGCCTGCTGCTGGGGCTGGAAGAGCTTTCTTAAAAGTTGGGGCGTGCATGTGGCTCCCACGCCCATCACTTCAAATCTCACAAAATAGGGAGGGGGAGAGACATATCTTTAAAAATAATAAATACCCATTCACCTCAGCTTCAATGCTTAAGGCAAAACAGGGTTTCGACAGTGTAACCTTAACGTCTGCTTGGAATTTTAATGAAACTTTTGGCTTCAATTTTTTTTATTTTTTTTTTTATTTTTTTGTCATAATCGGATTTTAGAGTGGTATGTTCACAGCCTGGTTATTTCACAACAAAGCTTAGCGAGGAAACGACCTTGCAGCCCCGGGTTATAAAATAACACCTCGGTGCTGAAAGGACAGCGCACTGTCGCCAAACTTCTTTATTGAACAAAGCCACTCTCTGTGCTCTTTAGCATTCCTGGCCAAGGGCATCTAAGTTTGTAACGGCCTGTCCAGTGGTGTAGTGATGGGTGAAGAGTATATGAACTATACCAAAAAGGATGACAATGGTATTTAAGTTAAATCTTTGTTTTCAATCAGCAAGTATTAGCAGCTACTCCCTGGAGGTCTACATACATGGGAAGAACCAGGCATTTTTCTGAGAACTGTAGATCTTATAAGATACATCTCCTGGAGTGTTAAAACAGTGAAAGTAACTGTGGAGAGGATTTGGCTTGAAGTAACCAGTAGATCTGCAGTTTCTGAAGCATTTAGACCAGCTTGTTAGGCTTTACATTACATATCTAAACGATGTGAATTGCTGCAAAATGATTACAATAGGTCATTTATATTTCTGTTGATATGGATTTAAAAGAAAGAAAGAAAGAAAGAAAGAAAGAAAGAAAGAAAGAAAGAAAGAAAGAAAGAAAGTAAGAAAGTAAGTAAGTAAGGAAGTAAGGAAGTAAGGAAGGAAGGAAGGAAGGAAGAAAGAAAGAAAGAAAGAAAGAAAGAAAGAAAGAAAGAAAGAAAGAAAGAAAGAAAGAAAGAAGTTTAAACTAAATATAAAATGCGCACTTTAAGTTCAGCCTAAGGAAACAGATATCAGGACAAACACGCAAGAGGACGTTGTCAGTTTCAGCAGGGGGCGTCATTCTGCAGCTGCTGCACATTGGCATTCTGCTTACATTTGCACATCTTCCGCGGTGCACTAAGCCAGCAGAATAAGGGGGAATTTGACGCATGAAATATTTCTATACAAATGGATAATCAAAGTGCCATCATAAAAAACTAAACAAAACAATGTGATCAGATTACACTACAGGATGCATGTCTGCTTTGTTGATCTTGCTTTACTGCACAAACCATTCTAACAGATTCCCTTCACTATCACAGGCAGGGCAGGTTTTGGGGTTATAAAAACTAACAAAACAAACGGAAAATGAAACATGTTTAGGACACAGGAGCTGGAAACTTGGTCTGATCATTATAGCTATACTATAGTTAAACTGTGAAACACTTTTTGTCAGCACAAATTTTTTTATGAACAGTAAAAGTTATCAAATACTTAGAAAGGATATATGACTATATACATTTCACAGAAAAATGATATATGACTATGTAAATTCCACAAAGGGGTAACTGAACAACAGCAGGTCAGAGTAAAGGGTGAATCTCTATTAGGATAATCAAATAAATAATAATAAAAACCAACAATGCAAATAGGGGAATTATAAATAAATAAAAATACTGCAAATGCTATTGTCTAATATAGAGTAACAACAAATGTACCACATGTATGCACAAGTTGCCTCACGTAACCTCATTAATGACCTGGATCAGCGTTCCTTAAGGGTCACATGTGAAACAATGTGCTTTGCCATGTTTCATTCAGTGACTCAGATTCATGTGAGTTTAGAGGAACCATGGATGCTAAAATTTCCCAGATGTTTTATACTGCTGTTACCTTTTTCAACATACGGACTATGACACTTTCCATTTCCAAATGACCTCTTTGCAGTTGAACTGCTGTATCATAAGAGGATGTCATCATCCTCCCAAGAACATTGCTGTTTCTTGTCCAAGTTTTTCTTTTGAAATTCAGAAACAAGGAGGATCCGATCCTCTTCTCTTTTAAAAGTTAGAATTCATTTTTTTTTCAAGTGTGGGATTTGGCTAACAAGTCTGACTTTTAAAGTAAACTCTAGGCTTGAAAATGCAGTTCGTTGAAAACAGAAAACGTGTACTTGAAGTTTCTCAAAGGAATTGGGATTTCATTTTAAAAAAATGTACATCTGTGGAAAGAATTAACCTGGAACCTAAGGTTTTTTTCATTTAATTATTTATTTTTCTTTTTTTTTTTTTTTTTTTTGAATCTGTGTTGAATCAGTTAAAATAACCCAGGAGTGTAATAGTTTTGTAAAAAAAAAACATGCAATTCAGGTAAGAGGTTAACATATACCCATCATCAGCGGAAATGCTATTCGATATTTTAATGATATGTTTTTAACATGTTATTTATTTTACGGTGGCTTAATATTATAAGTAAAAATGTGACTGATTTCTAGAATCAAGGTGGTCAAAGTGAGTCAAGGTGAGGAGTTTAAGTGTCTTGGTGTGTTGTTTATTGATGATGAAGGATGATGGTGGACAGAGAAACTGGGGCTTCATCTGGACTATGCAATTTTACAATCCCGACAGAATAAATACCCTTTGCAATCTGCATAGAACACATCTGCCCTTACTGCCTTGTGTAAAGTATTTTTTCTTCCTCATGGCCCCTCCTGAGCCCCATATTCTCAGAAATAATAAATTCCATTCATATTTTGCTTTCTTCCAGACTCAGGTTTAAGCATAATTTACACTTCATTATAAGCATTTGGTTCACCAGCTTCCAGAGGCCATAGGTTAGCTTGTTTTATTCGTTTTAAAACAAGTTATGAGGCTGTCAAAGTTTAACCATGCAGCACACTCTATAGGACGCTGGTTAGCTCTTTGGGCAATTAGTTAAAGGGCTATAACTTTTCCTGCTTTTCTTTCTTTTTTTGGCATTTATTTGATTACTTGAATTCTGTTACACGGATTACAAAATAAAAAAGCAACATTAATTGAGTCAGTCCATTACAGGATGGGGCCAAAGAAGACACCATTGATGGAGGAAGTTGATGACATAAAAAAATAAACGGTTTGCTATGAGGCTGCAGAAAAAATGCATTCTGGAGCTTCCAGAACAGGTGAAAGTTCTCGGCCATCAAGTAGAAGAGAGAAGAGAGTCTCCTACCTGGAGAACAGAGTTTCCAACCTGTAGAAATAAACAAGGATGAATGGCATTATCGTCACTGGACTACAGATAAAACCCCTGTGTTATCTTCACATGGCGGCTACTGACAATAACGGAGAACCAGGAGAGCTAGATTGTGAGTCTACGAAACAACAGGTTGCTAATTTTCTCCAGTCCTGTGGGAATAACCTGAACTGTGAGTACACTGAAGCTTGCCATCCTCTGCCCAGGGGAAAACAGGATCAACATGTCACCACCATGAGGTTTGTTAATAGAAAGCACCAAACAGCTCTACTAACAAACAGACATCTTATGCAAGGCCAAGTTCCTGAAACAGTAAGGTAATATCCAGGCAATGTGAACAACAATCTGCAAGTTTTTTTTGAAGCTGCACAGATCCCCAGAGGGTTAAAGGTTTTGGTCATCAGGGATACAGAGGAGCTGAAGAAATTAACGTGAGCACCGTGTTGAGACAGAATTTATCACCAGTGACACTAACTCATAAGTGGGATGACATATACTGCACATACTGACTCAGTGACAGATGTACACATTACTTGAGTAACATTATGTACTATGGATTCAAAACATTTGGAGCCTAGAAACTTTAATTACACTGAGTACAGAGGGCAAGACATGGAGGCGGAGGCTGACCTAGAAAATAATATTTTCAGTAATGTCATTTAAAATTGAGTTTACTTTATTGAAGGCGATAAAACAAGGCAGTCATAAAAGAAAAATGAATAATCTATTATGCATTTTAATGGTTGGAGCTTGTGTGCCAACTTTAACAAATCAAAGACAATCTAGACCAATTCACTCAACCATTAAGCATCAATGATATCTGAGACACAAATCAGTCATAAAACCGGACAGACTTTGAGCTGGAGGGATTTGAATTGAATTATATGAAAAGAGTGGACAGAAATGGTGGAGGAGGGGCTGTGTCTGTGGACAGAAACCTGAGATACAAAGTAATTGATAAAAATGACAAAGGTGATTGAGGGCATAGTTGAATCTACAACAAATGAGATCTGTATGGAAAAGAGGACAATTGTTCTGGTTAGCTGCATCTACATCCATCTTCTCCTGCTGATTCCATCAGGGTGGCGGTGGAGCAGCGCCTATCTCTGGCGGTCTATTGCCTAAAGACGGGATGAACCCTGGACAAGGTCGGCAGTCTGTTGCAGGGCAACACAGAGACATGCAGTCATGCACGCACACTCACACCTTGACACAATTTAGAGATCCCAGTTAACCCAACAGTCATCTTTTTGGACAGTGGTAGGGAGTGGGAGTACCCAGAGAGAAGACATGGGAAGAACATGCAAACTCTATGGAGAAAGACCCAGAACCTTTTGCTTCAAGAATCTACAGAACCCCGAGTTCCAATATGGAAATATTTAGGGTGTGGTTTAAGGCAAAATTCAGAAATCTAAATCAGAAGGCATATTTCATCTGTGGGGACTTTAATATTGATCTGCTAAACTCAGAGAAGGTGACTGAAGAGTTTACAAACACTGTGTACAATTTGAGCCTTTTTTCAAAAATCACCAAAACCAGGAGTAAAACGAGGATAAAGCATATGTAGTGTTCTTAAATTCCTAAATATTCTCAAAGATACAATGATAAACGCTGTCCAATAATAAAATATATATTAAAATGTTGATATACTGAAACTCCATTTATACAAAAGGACTTCATAATGCCATTAACAAAACAACACACTATACAGGAATTGTTAAAGAACAGGTCAGTAGAGACAGAAAACTACTATGAAAAGGTATAGGAATAAATTAGCCAACATTTTAGGGAAGTCTAAACAGAAATATTGTAAACTATTCCATGGGAATAAAAGGAATACTAAAAACATATGGTGGTTATCACTTTTCATGCTTGGACATTGCTTATGGTGTCCCCCAGGGTTCAGTTTGGGACAAATACTGTTCATTCTCTCCAATAATTATATTCACAACTATTGAAGTTTGTTTAGTTTTCAGAATAAACAAACATATTCTGTGCATGTCAGAGCTTACAGCAGTTCCTGAATGATATGACAGCAAAGATGCATAAGCTATAAAACTGGCTTGACAGAAAACAATTGTCCTTAAACCTGAAAATGTTTAGTTAATGCTATTTGGGAATCATAAAAGAAATATAGGTGTGAAAGTCAAAGTAGAGGTAGAGGTGAAATGAGTCAATTCAATAACATTTTGGTGTGATCACTGACTACAAAATCTGCTGGAAGCCTCACATCAAGCATGTCCTGACCAAAATATTCAGAAGTATCACAATCCTTGGTAAAGAAAAACATATTCTGAACTATAAAGCATTATACATTCTTTACTGTTTACTGATTTTACCATAGCTTGGCTATTGTTTGAAGTCTGGGGTAACACTATAGAAAATCACCCAAACCGCTATTCACATGCAGAAAAGAGCCATCAGGATAATTCATAAGGCTGACTGTTATGACCACACTAATTCATTATTCATTCATTCCTGCTTGCTTAAGTTCTCTGATCTGATAGAGGTTCAAACTTCACAGCTAATGTATAAAGCTAGAAATAAGCAGCTACCAGACAGCATCCAAAACCTGTTTGATGAAAGAGGAGAGGATATAGTTACAGGGATAATATAAAGTTCAAAATATTACGTGCTCGAACAAACAAATAAAGGAATGTGCATTTCAATAAATTGTGTGAAAGTATGGAACAAACTCAGTGTTGAAAAATAGCCAAATCCAAACACGAGACCATATAGAAAAAGGGTCACACTGCTTTTTCTTAAAAGCAGATATAAGATGGGAGGAGGACGGTGAACAACAATAGGTACCCTTAGTCACTGTGGGATTGTTGTATATGTATTTTTGCAAGGGTTGTGGTTGTGTTGGTTAAGGGAAATAGTTGTATCAATTTAAGATGTGTGTTGGCATGTGTGAATGTATACAGTACATGTTTATATCTACCTAAACGTATTTATTTGCCTACTCAATTGACTTTTGGAGCAGTATGGAGTCACAGTTACATCAAAATCTGGAATATTGCTGGAGTCATGGACTATAGGAAGGTGAAGATATATTATTAAATAGGTTTTACTTCAGCATATATTTTTTTCAGACCCAAGCACTAAATAATAAATATAAAAATTATATATTTCATTAATAATATTTACATGTTAGTATTCTTTTAAAAATACTTTTTTTTTTTTTTTTTTTTTTACAGTTTTCTCTTTCAGAAATCGTCTTTCCTTTTTTTCTTTCTTTATTTGCTTCTTTGTCCTGATTCCTAAAGGTCAGCAGAGGTGGTCTAGTGATTACCATTTCTGTATTATTATTATTATCATTATTATTATTATTATTACCACTTTTATATTCATCCTCTGACAATAATTGATGTAAATGATCTCATCTCTTGTTTCCATGGTGCACAAACATTCAATGTGAAAAAACAACTGATGTTCCAGAACGAAATCCACCCTAACAGAAAAAAAGACCACGTAACTTTATAAACAACCAAGACCTTCATAACGCATCTTATATTAACTAGTTTGCTAATTACTAGTGCTGGTTTTGAGCTAGAACCTAACTCTCTCATATAGATCATAAACCCATTTTTTCTGTGTTAAACAGGGAGAACTTGGTTCCTTTGTTATACATTACTGCTGTTAGCTGAGGGTTAGATTTAACCAATCGGTACCACCAACAGTAATTATTGATTGACATTTACTGCCTTGAAACCTTTATATATCCACAGTGTTAATTCAACTCCTAGGAAGTTAAAATCAACACCTTTAAAGTGTCTGTATTGGCCCACACTAGACTGAGTTAAAATGAAAATTTTCAAACTGTTAACAGAGTGAAAGAGTTTGAAGAAAACTCAAAATAGTTAAATTAAACACTTATCAGGGTTAAATTAATCTAACACTACTAGGAGTCTCCCAATCAGAAAATGAAATTGGAAATCAGTCCAATATGAGCCAAAAATTAAATATCAAACTATGTCAGCCTGCTCTACAATCTCTGATATTAGAAATCTTATAGAACCACTTTGTTTCTATCCACCATTATTAGTTTATATAACTCGAAGAACACTGAGCCTGGTTCTGCTGGAGGTTTCTTCCTGTTAAAAGGGAGTTTTTCCTCTCCACTGTCGCTACATGCATGCTTGGTTTGAGGGATTGCTGTTGAATTAATGATTCGATGCGATCAGCTGGTTTCCCCCCCAAAAAATAGGCCTAGAGATGCCATTTATGAAAAGCGAATATTTTTCTCATCAGATACCCAAAGTGGACAGCAAACCAAGTTATATGAATTAATTCTTCCAGTGCTGCCCTTAAGAGTTGTCCAATATAAAGCAGTAATCCTAAGACAACTAAAAAAAGAACGTTATTTTTGTTGTTCTTTCTCTTATTGATTTGAGATTCAGGCACATGAACACAATGTGTAAACATCAAAATATAACTATAAAAATATTTTGGTTTGTCAAAAAGAAACTAATTTTAGCATTTAGAGAGAACAAACATTTTCAAGATTTAAAAATTATCTAGTTTCTTTTGGGAATTCCCTTAATTTTGACAGGGTTTAATATTCTTATATTCATTTAAAAACAATAGAAATCACCAAGCTAAAGCTTTAAGCATCCTTATGTCATGTGCCTTGACATATTTTCCTTCACTTTGTTTGATATTGTCTGTCTAAAAAGACACTTTTTTGTTTTTGTTTTGAAAGGACTATTTTATGGGAGATTATGTCAGACTTTATTAAAATATTTTGGTATACTGATTTCCACAGTGATAAAAATGCTGTTTAACCACACTTTATACTGTTTTGTTGAACATCTCATCAAAACAACATGGAGTCTTGGCTTTCACTTGACGTATTTTTTTTTTTTTTTTTTACCGTGTGGCATCACTTTACAATTTCGGAGTTGGCTGTTTCAAATCAATTCTGGAGTCTCTGCTTTCACCTGTGACATCATGTGTGAATTATATGGGATATCACTGCACAGTGTTGTCCTTGAAACTCCGTAAACATCCTATAATCCCCACATACTGGTGACACTCTAAGGTGTGACACTGCAATAAAATGTTTTCCTTAAGATTTCATATCGTCTAAAGTTTTGGCTTTTACTCGTAACATAATTTCTATTTTGTTTATGAGATTAGTCTTACCTGAGTTTTCTAAAAGGTTCTAGAATATAGATACTTGCTTCTGACAGCTTTATGAAATGTAAAATCACAACTGCTGTGTCCTTCATGTTGAGATCCGGAGCCTGTCTGCCACCTTTTCTCCAGCAGAGCGCGCCGTGGATCTCCTGGGCTGGAGCCCTCTACGCACCTGAGGATCTTCAGCTCATCAGGAGATCCTTCTACATAAGCAGCTGCCAGACCTTGCTTCTACGCCGCAGTGTTGACCTCGTTTGGTTAGCAACCTAAGCCTCTGAAACCTGT
>JAUZNJ010105211.1:0-20700 GCA_034780135.1 Jordanella pulchra | reverse complement strand
GTGTGAGTGTATACATTTTCTGTCTAGCTGGTGTGCATCTACCTAGAAAGTCAGGTTTGCAGATGCTTTAGCTTTCCTAAACATAAACTTTAGATCTTGGCCAGACACACAAACATACTGAGATGCACACACGGTTGCAAACCCTATGTCTTGCCTTGGGCCACAGTTTGTAAGAATAATATATTATAGAAGGTGCTTCCCTGTTGATACAATCATCCTGTTGCTCTCCCTCAAACAGCATCTCAACAAAAGGAGGAGAAAAGATGCAAATTCAAAGAATTTCATTTGTCTTGAGTAATTCCTGTTTCAATGAATGTTTAGTATTTTCTTTTGTTTTTTGTTTTTTTTTACATGTGCTTACCATGTATCCACAATAGAATGCATCCATTTCACGTATGAAATGACCTTTTTTAAGTAGTTATTAAATCAAACATTAATTATTCAGTTTAATATTTTTTTAAGTTCAAATAAGAAAAAGCAAAATACTTATTTCCTTCTACAACTGTTAGGGTTAGGGTATATATAAGTATTATTGATATACATAAGCCTTCTTCCTATATTTGGCTTCCTTAAACTCAAATATTGATAATAATTATATTTCCTTTATTCGGGATGGCCGATCTGTTCCCGCATTTTTTTTGGTACATTTGCTTTACCTTTCATATATCAAATATTGTGCAGATTCACAAGGTAATTTTAAAAGCACATCATCACAAAAATTTGGTTATAAACTCAGTGCCCCATTTACCTCTTTGTGGTGCCTTAATCCATCAGTATTATTGAAGTTATTTAATCTGCTAAACGAATCCCCTTATACAGATTGATTACATACAGGAAGTCATTTTAAAGCCTTTATTTCTCTTAATTATGATGATTTTTTTTATTTGCAGCCAAGGAATATATGACAGCTAAGATTAGAATATTACATCAGACTCATGAAAGAAAAGATTTAAAATGTTGGCTTAGTGAATAATATATTTAATAACTGATGAAAGGTTGTTAGTTTTAAAAGGTACTTTCAATCTGGCAAATGAGCCTCATTAGATTGCAAGTTAGTTCCATTTCATGAATATAACTGTATTTCCTGCAAAGAACAGCTGCATTTGGGAAATCCTGAAACTCTCTTGTAAGAGAAAAAAGTGCCATCCTACTGCTGTGCTTGCTTGTTGATTTTGTCATGTTTTCCACGGTGGCTTGTTTGCTATTTAGACATATTTTGCTTCGCTCAGTAGGCTGTAGTCTATACTGAGTTAATGCTTGGATTAAATTTCCTCACAGTGCAGTAGCTTCCCTGAGCCCTATTTAAGTTGGTAAGCCTCATGATTATTATGGCACAAGTAGTCATTATCAAAGAATGAAAACCCGAACAAAAAAAAAAAAGGAACAGAGTGAACGGGGAGGGGAGTGCAACACAAGCTCTAATGAAATGGATTGTCTGTGCAGCTTGGAATATTTGTTTTAGGCTGTGGCTGTGGCTCTCTGCCAAGCAGGCAGACAGCTCCTAAGTTTCCAAGTCAGTAGTGTCCTTAAAAAAGGTTCCCCCACCCCATTACAAGAGGGATGTAGAGATAATGTAGTGTGACACACGTTATGTACACTGGGTCTCTGCAAGACGAGCTTCAGGGACACAGGTGTCATAAGAGCCATTAATCTACCATTGTCACGTGTTATTGCAAATTAAAAGCACAGTGTTACAGTGGCAGCTATTGTTGCAAATGGACAGGGAGTGTGAGCACGAGCGAGACCCCTGGAGACGGTGACCAGGCTTTGGTGAACATGGCTGTCCCAACCTTTTACAAATTGACACATATTAGATTTCACAATTCCGCTGAGAAACACTATTACCTCTGAGATTAACATCCAAGTAGCTATTAACCAGCCCCATTGCTCCCAACTCTATTCGGGGCTCCGTATTTTCTTTACTGAGAAAAGAAATGCCAATTTTTCACTGTTTAGGAACAAATTTAATCCATGGCTTTTGTTTTCAACAGTATGAAACCACACAAGTGCACAGGTGGTTCGTGCATAAATACCATCCACCCAAACTCATTTCCCTTCCGTACGTAGTGTCTTAGTTATTCGTTTTACAAGTAGGGTCATAATTTCATAAATCACAAACTGCTTGTCTGTAATCAGTTTTGAATCTTGTCGTGGTTGGACCAGTCCAGTCTAAGCATTTTTGATGTTGATCTAGATTTTTTTAAAGGATTGTAAAAGGTAATCTGGTTCCATAAAAAACAAAAGAATGTTACTTTACTTTAGCTGAAAATGAAGTAATCGCAAGCTTTAAATAATAAACAGGTCAGAGTCCTTAACATGCGGGCATAATTTTTAGGCAAATTTCAATTGTGGGAACCGGTTCTTTACCCCTTTTGTCACCATTGCACATACTAGAGCAGAGAGGTAAAAATCCTTGAGATCTACCATCCTGCAACTTTTGAATGCCTTTCTTTTCTCAAACACCTGAATTAAATGACATGAATTCCCTCATCTGTTGTCATTTTGCTCTGCAGAGGCTTCATAATGAGCTATCTGTGATCCAAGTAATTTGGAAAAGCGATTCATCAAAAACTTCCAGGGTAGTTTTCAAGAACTTGACTTGGAGGTACCCACTCAACACGTGTATGTGGACCCATTATAGATTTATCCATTTGTCGGCAGAGCAAACTATGTATGTTTCTGTTTTGTCCAAAATCTGTATTTTAATCTTTTCCTAATGGAGCAGCACTTAAAAAACACACAAAATGGATCCTTTCCTCCAGATAATTTCAAGCCAGGTGAAAGCACCCTGCAGCTTCAAGTCACACGTGGCTTTTTAGGTTATTCAAAACAGCTCCTAATAAGATTAACCAGAACTGAGCAGAATTTTTAAATATAAAAGTAACTGAGAAGTTTTTTATAGCAATATCTGCGCAAACAATCACATATAGAAAGACACCAGAAGTAAGAAGAATCTGCATCTTTCTTCAGTTAATTTCTTGTCATTGTAGTAATATTTTTAAACGTCTTTTGATAAGTATTAATTATTTAATTCAGATGAAACCATCTTTTATTAACACAAAGAAAAATAACATTATTTTTAGGTGATGAGTATTTGTTTTATTGTAGAGTTAATTAAATCATGTTTATTAAACAAAGGTTTGGGGTTGGATGGCAAATATGCAGCTTTTTTTCCCTTTTTTAGAGTTTTTTTTAATTTTTTTATTTATAAGAGAAACACAATAAAAATTCATAATGAAGACCATCTTCATAAATTCTAAGAGCCAAGAAAGATAGCCAAGGGCAACCAGAGTGTATGAGATTGTGTGCTACAGTAACTGTTGAATTAATTATTTTTCATCTCTGAGCATCATGTAGACTAAAAATGATGGATATTTTTTTCTGTATGGGGTGGGGGGGTGTACAGGAAGTCAGCACCTAAACAAAACAACTCAAATACAATAAATCAGGCATTGAACAATCAATTTTGTAGGTAATCGATTAGACAAAGTCCATTATGCATAAACCTAAACGTTGTTGCTTTTTTGTTGTTGTGAATTAATTATATTTCTATCAATTCACTGGGAAATGTGGTATCCAGTCCTCAAAAACTACTTATAGATCTTTGGCGATGCAGAACAAACAATTTACATTCCACAGACATTATTTTAATTTGTGTTTACATAATCAAAACATTCAATTAGAAAAGCAAAATGCAGCTGAGTTCATTCAAATGGATGCAAATGAGTTTTAATTTGATTCCATTTAGCCCAAAATTGAATCAGGCAGGAAACTAGAAGTGTGTTATTGTGGAAATGTATGATGGTGTGTTAAGGTTACAAGAGCAAATATATGTTGGCATGTTATTTAAACAAACAGAAGGGTGGATGGAAGGAAAAAGGAGCGGGAAGGTGAAGGTGTTTTGTGACTTTAAGGTACCTGTTCAGCTTTCCCACATATCAAGCAAACACTTTAAAATCTCCAATTTAATTCTTCTCTTTGCAGGGTTTTTTTTTCTTCTCTTTGAGGGTACAGACTTTTTTTAAAGCAAACATTCAGTTTTTTTGTGTTCTCTGTGAACAGTCTCTCAGGATCAGAGCAGTCTTCAGAGATGTGTTGGCTGAAGCTGGCTGCTGGGAGTTTTGACCTTTGGGTGCCAAACCCACAGAGAAGAGCCTGCTTTAGAGCTGGCTATCCAATCCAATGGAGGCTGTTTCCTCGTTACCACCTTGTGAAAGCAGACTGATGTCAAGATGAATATTATCACTTCCTGGGATGATCAATGAATGACCACAGAGAATGAGCAGGCATGTAGCTCACACATACAAAGCCTCTGAGGTCAAAGATTGTTATCACTGCTGTGGAATAGGCTCATTTGGGTATATTCAAACGTTTGTTTTGAGTTCCTATTGCTAAAAACCCCCACAGATTGACATTTTGTGGGTTAATAAAGGTTAATATTCAATAGCTTAGAATTAGTTTTCAAGCATAATTAATAATACATTTAAAAATGATAAAGCTGGATCCACAGTATAACTTGGGAAAAAGCAGAATGGTTGAAGAATACTGGGGACATAACCTGTTATTCAGGGGTTAAAGGTTGAGCAGTTGTTAGCACATTTACCTTGAAGCAAGAAGGCGCTGGGTTCCATCCAGGCCTTTCTGTCAGGAGTTTGCATGTTCTCCTGTGTGGGTTGCCTGTGGCGACACTGGTTTCCTTTTAAAGTCATATTGACAAAACTCTCCGCATTGATAAATACAAGCTCCTTGAAGCTTAATGAGAATCTATAGCAACAAATTTTAGGACAGCTGTACCACTCTATTACTTTCAGAAATATACTATTTTTTTATTTTTTGTTATATATGGAGCTTAAATATGGTTTACAGAAATAAAGTTGTATGCAATGGACACGGAGATGGAAAGGCAGGTAAAAAAGGGAGAGGGAATAAGAATTAAGGAGAAAGATGAAGAGATAGAGAAAGGGGAGAGAGAAAAAAAGGAAAAAACAAGACAAAAACCCACAACAGAGAAAAATATACAGTGACTCCTAGAAGTATGATCCCTACCAGTAGTAAAAAAGAGGAAAAAAACAAAGAACAAAACAGAAAAAGAACAAAAAACACTAGCCACCAGGAGAGTGAGTATTCCATAGACACCCTGTCAAAAATCTGTAAGGATTACTATTATACTACTATATATATGTAGCTGGACCTCAGTATTTAATGTTAACCCGAGGGCACCTGGAACCAAGCACCTGTGGTCTATATGCAGGAGTATGCATGTATATATGTGTATACCAGGCTTCCTAAGAAGGAGGACAAACATGAAAATGATAATAACCCCCCAAGAAATTTAAGAAGCGATTCCCGAACAGAACATCATATTATCATATTTTTTTTGTTCCTTAAAGATATATCCAATCTTGAAAAAGTATAGATTTTTCCTAATTGTATTTCTTTGAAAGAAATGTTGTTGTTGTTTCCACCCTGCTCATAACTTGGTTGTTTGGTTTATCCTTTTACTGTTTGGCCCCACCCAGTGCTTTACAGGCTTTTATTAGTCAGTTGACTTGTGCAGGATGTAAATATCAGGAGACAAATGTAGAAACCATCATGTTTATGATACAGGCTCTTGCCTCAATATTAAATATCATACACAGTATTGGTAGTAAAGTAGTGAGTGTAGACTTATGTTTACATAGCATCATTACTGGAGTTGTTTTAAAGTGCTGTGGGTTTGTCGAAAGTGAAGAGGGCGGATTCTACTGTCCACAGTTTGAATGGGGGGGAAAGTGTGCAGCTTAACCCAGGATGGGTCGTCTTGCGCGTGGGAAGTGGTGAATGACAAATATGGTTGTGGAGGGGGGTATTGATCAGGTGCTGTGGCTCAGGTTAGCTAATGGAGCGTAATTAATGACTCTATTTACTCTGATAGAAAACAGAACATCCCAGCTTGATAGTGACAAAGAGCAGTAGTAACAGGTGAGTGGTCTTCATGTGGCTGTGTAGAAAACATACATTCATTTGATTGTGCCAAACTGTCAGAGTTGATGTTTGTTTCTTCTGCAGGAGCTGCAGAAGACTTGTTTTAAAGAAATGTGTACATTTAGGAGATAAATACCAAATTATTGCCGTTCATTGACTTGGTATAAAGCTAAAACAGTATTTATGTACTTATATTACAGAAATATTAAAAAGAAGTTTTTTTGTGCAATCTTCTACTGCCATCTCAACCTATTTTCTTTCTCCCAGAAACCTAAGTTGTAAAATATAAATTGTAAAAAAATCAAGGTTTCAAAAAATGTAAAGTTATAACAAGGTAAAGACTTTCCTTTATATTTTTGTTACCTAAAAACATAAAAAATGGTCTTAAAATCTCATTTTACAATGAATAGTTTTAAAATAAATATCAAAGTTTTATATATATTTTATTAGCTGTTTTAGAAAAGATTGATGTCAACCTTTGACATATTTGAAATGTAATTGTTTAATGCTCTTAGAGAAAACAGGTAACAGCAATAACAGAACTGTTGACATCATAACATGTATGGTTCTTTTTAAATCTTAGCGATTGAACTAACGTTATCTGTTGAAAGATTTGCTGGTTATACTGTCACACCGAAATACATCAC
This sequence comes from Jordanella pulchra, assembly GCA_034780135.1. Classification (NCBI taxonomy): domain Eukaryota; kingdom Metazoa; phylum Chordata; class Actinopteri; order Cyprinodontiformes; family Cyprinodontidae; genus Jordanella; species Jordanella pulchra. Next base: position 14,089 of record JAUZNJ010105211.1, on the reverse strand, counting down.
TGTACAATGACTCCCATTTGATGCTATAAGTACCTTCCCACATTTTTGGCACCATAAAAAGCTTAAAAATATATCCCAATGTGGAAGTGAAAACTTATGATGCCTCTCATAGTCATGCTATTTACATTTTTAATGCCTACATTAATATTACTAAAGTACTGATTCTGGTACTGACATGATTAACTTAAATCTTTTAAGTCAAGTGCTTACAAACTCCACCAATTTTAAGTAGTGGAGGCCTATCTATGAATCCATTTCCCGGGTTTGCAAGGCTTTCTAATTCTGAATTTAGATGTACTTCTAAACCTGCTCAACCAAGCAGATAGAATATCTATGTGATGATATAGACTCTACATTAAGAGTCTGATTCATTTAAATTCCAAATAAGGACCATTAAATTGCTTGTGCAAACGAAAAGTTTCTCATCCAATGGGAAGGACTATTGCAGCTGATCTACTAAAACTGCATGAGCATTTGCTAACAGGTGTAAAAGCTTTGCAGATTACCCTATGTAACTGAGATTTAGTGTATTAATGCCTATCAAAAAATGTTAGGATAGCAGAGAGGAGTTTTTGTGCATCTCAAAAGTAGCAACAATTTATAACAACCCTGCCAGATCACATGAATGATCGTTACATGGAGAAAATGTAGGCAATGGAGAAGAAAAAGGACTTTCTGTAGTTGAATTACTATGGAGCACAAAATACTATATGGAACCAATCAATGTCATTGTTTCAATTTCTAAAAATAATGTTTCAACATTTTACTAGAAAACTCGTACAAATTTGAATATGTTTCTGTTTTTTTTTTTTCTTTTGTTTTATTAAAGACAGCATTGTGTTGTTAGTTTACAGAAAGAAAGGGAAAAAAGGTAATTGGTTTGCCACAAAAAAGAAGCTCATTGACTGCATAACAACAAAACAGAAGACATAGCTTTTATTTTACCTTCTCTAACCAAATCATTATCACTCTTGATGCTTACATTGAATAGTTAGAAGTCCGGTGAGAGCACATGCTGCAGATTGTGGTTTTTCAGCACTATAACAGTGTGAAGAGTGGCCATAAGATTGCAAAATGCAGATGGAAGCTATATATGTTATAAGAAAATATTTGATATTAATTATTTTTACCGCTAATAAACACGGATCAATTTTGACTCCTCTTTCCTAAAAGAGCACCTCCATAGTTATTACACTGAAATTCATTAGATGAATAATTAGTTAACTTTGCAAGCTATTCTTCCCTTTGTTCTGAGGACTAATATGTTGACATTGCACACAGTAATATCTCTCCATTTTCTGTTGTTGCACCTATGCTGCTACAATGATGGTAGATATTTTTGCAAACCTGTTTTTTTATGATTTCAAATGTACTACATAGATGCAGAAATTGCATCAAAAATCCATTTCGTGTTTAATAAATCATATTACAGAAAGTAAGTAATTATATTTGTGCATCCTCCTCCCAGTATTTATCATGTTCTGATGATCAGTTTACACTTTGGATATTCATAAAGGCAAACGTGCTAGTTAGGCCGCAGCTGCTATTTCACTCATATTACACACTGAATTCTGGTTTTCTCAGTTTCCTAATTTATGGTGTTTGTTTCTGTCAGAGAAATCTCTTGTTTTGGACCATTACACTCATATGCAAAATGGGAAAGGTAAAACATCAATCTATGTAGACATTCTCAGCATCTCAGCATCTAAGAGCTAAGAAGTACACAAATATAAGCTTTTCTGCCTTAAATACTTGTCCACAATGACCTCCCCATATGTGTGTTCTTTAGACTCTTCTGCTATGTGTTAAACTGACTGATATCAAATACAGAAAATTGAACATAATATAGAAGAAAAGCTTCAAATCAAGTAGAAATCACAAGGTCTGTGAAATTGTTTGAAAAATTTCAAATGATGAATCCTTATTTTTACTTACAAAACGTTACCAGACAAATCATAGCTTCCTAATTTTGCGGCTGTCAGCACAGATCTAGTTATACACATTTTGTAGACTCTCAGACACACACTCCTTCTCCCACTCCATTTTATACCTCCTCCAGCTCGTCTTTGGAGAGCCGGGTTCATCCTCTGACCCTGACAAAAGGTCACAGAGCTGAATGGAAAGGCACTAACCCTTCCAAATGGTGCTATCGCCCAGACATGATTGATCAATTGAATTCAATGGCAGGGGAAAACGTGGGATTAAGTAGAGTATTATACACACAACGAGTTGAGGCATGATGTTCATTTCGAGTTCATTTCAGCTCCCTCTTGCCACCAGATCAGGCAATCAATAGCAGGGCCTTGCATATCATATATCACCGCTCTCCCACAGAGGGAAGAACATAATCTGCAGCAAATTTAGAATGACAGATTTGTAAGGGAGCTGAAGCTTTTCTTGGATTCTGGGAGGAGAGCTACTCTTCAGCCACTGATGGGGGTGGTGGGGTTTGTGAAAGGACTGCAAGTTAAAACGTTTTAAGGATTTGCACACAGCGATAAAAGCTAAGGTATCCTCCCTTGAACAGCGAGGTAATCAGGTCAGGAGTCGGGGAAAAATTCCCACGTTTGGAGAGTAAGGAAGATTGAACTAGACTGTGTGGTTTTATTCAGCCTCTTGTTCTCTGCCTCTGCCTCCAAATTGAACTGCATGCTCAAAGAGAATAAGAGCACTATTGAATTGAAAAAGGATGATTGTACTTTAAAAAGTCACCTGATTTTAACATACACTGGGTCTTTTTCAAGAGAGGAAAGGAAGAATGAGATTTTAAGGCAGGGAATGAATGTAAAAAAATCACTTTAATGGGCTCACTGGTCTTTAATCATTTCACACGCTTGCTTCAACAATTATATCTGCACAAGTGACTGCAATCTATCAATTACTAAAGGCACCTCAGACGATTGCACTGTTAATTTTGTGCAGGGAAAACTACATGTGATGTAGAAACTAGATAACAGCAGCCGTTTAGGTGAAAACAATCACAACCCCACTTATTTTTAGGTGAGAACCCCTTTAGAGGTGTACATGAGGAGAATATAAAGTGCAGAGCTTGAAGTGAAGGCCAGCTTCCCGGGGTCAGTGTCTCGATTGTTGCTCTCTCTTCTTGTAGATGGTTCAGATGGTTCTGGCCCAAACAGTGATTCTCAGGGTAGCGTGGAGAGTTTACGGAAGCACCTAAGGGCAGACGCCTTCACTCAGCAGCAGCTGGAAGCACTGGACCGGGTCTTTGAGCGCCCCTCGTACCCGGATGTCTTCCCAACATCGGATCATGTCAAACCGGAACAGGTTAGTCCCATCCTTTCACATGAGCACACAAAACATAATGCAAATATACTGTGAACTAAACATCTAATTTAAAAATCAGCTAGAAATGGCTAAACACAAAACACAGTCCAAGCTTGTATAATACTGGAGGGATCAGCAGGAAAACTCCCACATGTTATTGATTTTGTAATGAAAAACACTTTCCTTGTACCTGCTGTAATTGAGAATAACAGTGAAGCAGCATGAATGAATCAATATCTAGATTTTTTTTAGTTTTTATGGCTGTTTTTTTTTTACCTTTGTTGTTTACAGTTCTGCCTCATGTGTTTATTTCTGTAGGCTAAGCATGGTCCATTATGAGATTCTCATTGCATAATAACTTTAAATAAAATACCACTTTTATTTAGAATTTAAAAGCTAAACCTTTGTAAAGCTGTACATAATGATTGAATTACTCATATATAATCTATCTCTGCTACTGATAAAATTATTACTATCCATCCATTCATGTTCTCCCGTAGTACCTGGAGAGAATACATGCATACGCGAGGAGAACAGCAGCAACATGCAGAAAGACCCCAGAACTGGAACTGAACCCAAAACCTTCTGTGCTGCAAGGCAACAGAGCTACAAACTGTTCCACCGTTCAACTTACAGTTAATGCAATTATATTAACATTTTCTATATTTAACCAAAAATATAGAAAAGGCACCGAAAAATCTAGTTCTAGTGACATTACTTTAAGTTCAGTTTTATTCAATTAATGTGGAGTTATGAAAAAAAAACTTCCTCACAAGCCGCTTAACTGGATAAGATGTTTAAATTCATATCAAATTACATATGATTAAAAATTTATATAGAATCAAAAATATTTAATACATTTCAATCATTTAGTCCCATTCATGTCAAAATAAATAAAGTCCAATGTAATGGTTTCTCATAATGCAGTAAAACAAGCTGATCATATCTTGGAAAGCTTGCAGCCAAATCTTTTCAAAAGCATTTGGCTGCAAACTTTTCAAAGATCTTTATTTCTGAGCAAGCATGTGGCCACAATAGGGAGGAAATACTTTATTTTTAACAGCAGGTCTTGGCTCAGTTTGGAGCCTTAGAGGAAATAACGTAAACCAAGAGGAGAAAAATATTACCCACTCTGTACTAAATCATTTTTATATAACAAGTGGATAATAGAAAGTTCATTAGCTATCTGCTGTTGGCTACTTGACAAACATTATGCTTAGTTTTTTTTCTATTTTAATCACAATGAAATTCAGCTGTAGGGGCCAGATTTATGCACACAAATAAGAAAACCTTGTAAAAATGTGTATACAGATAATAGTATAACAAAATGCTGAACTTTTGGAAATTGCATTATGTACAGTGCTTACAACCTGAATTTAGGGAAAGCATAACTACAAATATGATTTCTTTTTTTTGCAAACATTAAGCTTGTCTTTGAAGAGTATTTTTTAATCCACATCGTGTGTGGAAATTAGTAAGTAAGCAAACATCTTTTGTCAACACAGCATCAAAGGCTGAGGATTGAAGAATTTATTTTCTCTACATTCACCAAAACTGTTTTGTTGTTGTTTTGTTTAATTCGTTTTTTGGTCTTTATGACTTGTTTATTTTCTTAGATTTTTATTGGTGAGTTCTGGGTAAATACACTAAGAGAAACTACACTGAAAACCAAATAGCAAAACAGCTCATTTGAAATACATGGCTTGTTGTGTTGTGAAACTTCCTCCTGTAGTTAAGTTTCTTTTAGGCTGTTTTTCTTTTTTTAAGTTACATGTCTTCACATAAAAGCAGCACTCCTCTGCTTCCAGTGTCAAATTTGTATGCCTTGTTAGCAAAGGAAAGGCGTTGTAGCCTTTGTTAAGCCAGCCTATGAGGCAGTGTGCAGTTACACTGAATTATGCTATGTTCCATTAGGTCATAAAAAAAAAAAAGGATTAGAAAATTATGGAAATTACATGTTTATTCGTTTTCAGGTACATTTTCATTAAAATATTTGTGCATCATAAAAAGGTAACTGATCCATATCTTGCAGAGACTACAACACGAGTCAGAACTTTGCAAACAGCATCCGACATCTACATATCAACATATTATTACAATACTCCTATTTGTAGAGAAATTGATAGACATTGGAAAACTGCCAGTGTGCACAATTTAATGACAGTCAAAAACCAAATTCTATTAAAAGGTTTGGGCTTATTACCATGGATAACCTTTATTTACCGTTCTTTCATTATACTATTAAATAACAAGGGACTATTAATTTCTCCCCCCCAAACTATGAGTCAGACCCATAAAATAAAAAGCAGTCCCCTAATTGAGTTCATTTTAATTTCTCACCAATCGGGGCAAATTACGCAGGTGATAAATCAGTAGGACAGGCCTCACCTCCAGAAGAAGGCCTAATTTGCAGCTAATTACAAAACTGATTCCTACTGGAAGATCAATACCGAAACGAATTGGAAATGACTTGCAATCACAAAGAGCGTCAGGCAGAGTGTTAAAAGGCAGGGGGGAAAGGCTAAACAAGAAGAAAAAAGTGGATACGTGCGGAAAAAAAAATAAGAAAGAAGGTCTAGAAATAGTACAGAGAAATCTGCTTTAATTTATTGCAGTATTAATCAGAGCACGTTTGCTCATGTTTTGGTTTTGGATTTGTTTTATTTTTTCTCCTGAAAAATGTGGCCCTATTAGCCAGTGTCTGGGTTCTGTAGAGAGGGGCATTAAAAACCCATTCTGGAGATGCAAAACTCAATGGATTCACCCCTCCCACACTTCTGCTAGCCATTTGGTCATCCCTTTCAGACCCATCTTTTCACTTCCATCCCTTCTGCCCTTTATCTGCATGATAAAACGTCTGTGTGGCGTCTGAAGCCTCCTAGAATATAGCAAAACATCCGACATTATGCCAGCGAACAGTTGTTGCAGACAATTAGAGTTTATCTGTGATAGTGACAGACAAGAGAAGGGTCAGGGGCATCCCGCCCTGTGGGAGCCCAGCCCACTGAACCACTTACACTTGACTTTGGATAAGCATTGTCAACACTAAGTGTCCGGAAGTCTCATCTCATTAAAAAAACGTGCAAACATTTAACGTTGGTTTCTCTTTTTGTGACATAACAAAGAGACAATTTCAACATTTTGCTTTTTATTGCTATTAATAAGGTGGATTTGTTTTAACAATGAGATTAAATATGATTACATTTTCTCATTAAAAAGTAATTGATCATTTGATTTTAAAACTTAAAAAATGTTTTAGATGTAGAGAATTTCCCCTCCCAGTAAAATCTGTGTAGAAAACAGGTGCTAATACTACTTAGTGTGAATGGGAAGCATATTGCTTCATTTATCATATATTTTCATTAGTAATAAAACTGAAAAGTAATAAGCTATAGCTCAGTTATAAGGTAAGGAAAACATTTAATTCATCTGGAGATTTCTTAGCATCTAGCAGCATATATGAAAATATAATAAATTTGTTTTGATATATTTGAAATGATTGGTTAGTATTTCCAGTCCTTTTTAAATATTAAAACCTATTTTTTTAAAAAGACAATTTAAAAAGCAATTATACAGTTCATCCCATTAAATATGCATGTATATGATTCTATTAACAGTTTTGATTAGCTATGGTTTAGTATCAAATGCAAAGCAATAAATAAAAGAAAGAAAACTATGAATTGTGTTTTTCTACATCATGCTTTTGAAACAAGCTATTAAAAGCACAATAATTAGCTGTCTTATTGCTAGAGAAAAAACAAAAGGTACGAAACAAGCAAGCAGAAATGACTGATTAATAAGATTTTAGTTGAACTTTGTCTTTTTTCTGGTTCTGTCAGAACTCAAGACTAAATCAAAAGCTGTGCATTTGGTTTCTCGCATTCATTTTATTTAAACATGGTTTAGAATCCAAATTAAAAGCAACAAGCTAAAGGAAAACAATGAATTGTATTTTTTTTTAAACAGAACCACATGGTGTGTCTGTAACAAAGCAGAACTGCTTTCTCCCTTGGCTGATCAGGGGTAGGACTGCAGTCAAGCACAAAGGGCCAGCTGACGCCTTGGCTTTTCACTCATCTCCAAATCCTACTTCCTTTCTCAGACAATACCAAAATACATTCATGATATGCTTGAACTGCCACCCTGCAGAAGGAACACACATGCACCCCCACACACACGCGTGCGTTATGTCCCACAATCCGTACTGGGACTTTGCATTGACTTCAATTCATTTGACATTTATTTGTATGACCTAACCCAGACCCTTTTCCTAACCTTTATTGAAATAAACCTCACATTAACTTTAAATCATTTCACACCTTAGTCCTAAACCTAACCCTCAATCCTACAAGAGAACTTTTCCTCCCAGTTAACTGGTACCTGTAAGCCCCCAATAAGTAGCGTATTTCTTGGGAAACTGGCCTTACACTGTCCCCACTAGGTAACAAATACACAGCCACACACACATAATGCTCTTCTCCAAATTTATACTCACACATGCTATTGTGGAGTGCTTAATGGAGGAGGAGAAAAGGAGGATTTCCATGTCGGTATTGTTTGGTTGTGTAATGATTCAACTGTCCTTTTTTTTCCCCAGGCTAATGAGTACTCGCTCCCTGTCCTGAATTCCAGCCTGGACGAAGTCAAGCCCAGTTTATCCTCTAGCGCCAACCCAGACCTGGGCCCCAGTGTGTCGCAAAGCTACCCTGTAGGTAAGATCATGTGCCACATTAACAATATGGCTTTACACTGCCAAGCTGGGTGGCAGGAAGCTAAAGAGATGCACTGGTAAAAATTTGTGGCCAATATCCTCATTTTTGTAAAGCACTGACCTTGTGGAATAAATTTTAGCTGAGTCCTATTTTTTTTTTAAAACTGTAATATAACAAGGTGCAAATACTTACATTAAAAAAGCGTTTTAATAATTAAAAAATAGGAACATTGTTGTACTTTGTGTAGCTTACCTGCAATAAATTTAGAGGCTTATTTTAGACCTTTTTTATAGAAAATATAATTTCTTTTTAAATAGCTTTGCTTCCTCTCATCTGATTTTAAACACCTCATTGATACTTAAAGCTGCTAACCTTTAGTATTTGTCTCCAACAGTGACAGTGTGACTTAAAATAGAATCAAGTGCAAATTACAGTTCAAATTACAGCAAAAGACCATAATTTGTGCTTAATTGCTGAAATGTTGCGAATTTCTTTCAGTTTGATCGTTAGTGTGATAAACTTGTGAGCAAGCATACTAGTGTTTTTCACAGAGTAGATGATTTTTTTTTGTTCCCATCTGACAGATCTAAAGCTTAAAAACACCCGATTCCTGTGACTGGAGAGTTTTTCTGTACTTTTCTATGGAAAAATAGAAATAACATAAGATAGAGAACAGAGAAAAATATGTGAAATAAAAAAGGAACCGTTCTTCAGTAATGAGTCTACAAAAAATGGACTGATATGATAAATTTTCAGTGGCTGTCCCGTTTTTTGCTGAATAAGCAGGAATTTAAGAAAGACTGGAAAAGGACCTTTGGGTGTCAGTGGATCAGAACTATGACTGCAGATCAGAACAAGGTCTCTGGGAAGCAAAGAAAAAAAAAAACAGCTACTGTGGAAGACCGTCAGCTGCTCCTGTGATTATTTTTCTTTTTTTTTTCCACGTAGAGGCAGTTTGTGTGGCTCAAAGCAGGAGTAATGTGCTTCAGTAAATACGCTCTGGCATTTCTGCTGCCTGACTCTAACACCATGATCATTTATTTCACCCTCCTGTCGCTCCTTTGCTCTGTTTCTTTCCCCTCCTCCTTCTCCTCCTTGCCGTCTCCTCTCCTTGTCACAGTTAATGACTGCCTGGCTAATTGAAATATTGTTCCGTTGTTGCAGTGTTATTACCAAGAAGAAGGTTAAGTTTACTGAAAGTTTACGATGACTGTCGGCGGCCCGAGATTAATATACAGAGCTTTTTATTAAAATTCATATAATTATGCAGACGCTATCAAAGGCAATGAGTTCTGTGTGGTTGTGTGCGTGGACTGGTGGTGGTTAGTCGGGGGGGGGGTGAAAATTACTGCAGCTCTCCTTCTCAAATGATAGTCAAGAGGTCTTACAGGAAGAGAAAGAGCCCTTTTCTCATTAATATGTGGGAGGTAGATTTCGCCCCTTGTGAGGCGGGCCCCTCGTGAGAAGAAAGGTGGATGTTTGTCCTTTGTGTATGGTCCAACAGAAAGCAGACCTGGGTCTGCAGGCAGCTTTGTTTGTACCTGGAATATTTTAGATGGCCTCTGCAGAAAGGCTCTCCTTACTGATTCACAGGTGCATGGAGAGAGGCTGGGGAGAAAAAAAAAAGACAGGCGTGTGATCATATCAGCATGCTGACCCGCTTTTGGTGTTAGTAAATATACAAGGCTATATAAATATGCAATACATCACTGCTTTTCTAATTAAATCTATTTCATATGATGCTGTGTGCATGAAACAAACATCAGATGTCATTAACCTACGGATCCACACGAAAAAATCTGTATAAATTAGTCCACATATCAAGTAAAGCAAAGTTGTACAGATAAGTAGTGAACGTGATTTTTTAAATGTATTTAGTAGCAAAAATGATTTGGGTAATAACAACTTTAAAGCTTCTTTTGCACAAAGAAGCTCATTGTTTATTTCCTCAGGTGTGAATTTCAACCTTTCTTAGAAAATTGTCCTGGTTCCTCTCGTCTGCTCTCTGATTCTCAGTTCTTGTTATATGGGATTCAATCAGCCGATTGACCCTTTTTGCAGGTTTGTTTTTCTTTCCCTGATACCAGTGAGGAGTTTTATCAGCTGTGTTTTTGAGATTTTTGTCTTATTTTTTAATTAGCATGTTTTCAAACATCATCAACTGAGAAATAGCCTCACAACATAACATTATGTCTTATCCTGTATTATTCTTTCTTATCCTCATTGGAGCAGATATTCTCTATTGCAACTTTCATTTAGTTTCAACACGTTGCTTCCATAGCTGTAGAGTATTGTGAAGTGTGTCTAAAGCGCACAGAAAGTGGTCCTTTGTTTTTCGATGAACTGTTATCATATTGTGCACCTTTTAGTGTCTGGTTTATGGTGAAGTTAGGATCTTTCTATATCTACATCATGGATCCAATGCTTCTCTTTGAGACCATCTGAAGTTTGAAATATGTCTTTAATTATTGTCATCTAATATTTTTTCTAAATGATGTTTGCAAACCTCTATTAAAAAGTCCGGTTTATTTTGCTATGACCATATCTTCTTCATTTGAAACTGTAGCTAATGTTTTTCAAAGCATCAAATAAGACTGAACTTGGTGATATTACTTTGGACTGACGTTAGGAATGAATGCTTTCTCAACACTAGCAGATTCCATCAGGTTTCTTGGCTTTCTATGCCTGTTTGAAGCTTCTTTTCTTTCTGTGTTCAGTACTGAATCTTAACTCCATCCTACTTTACTGCAAAGAACTTTTTACATGGATGACTTTGTTTTTAGTCTATTTAAACGTGTGGATTACTTTTTGACATCTGCGGGGGATTTCATATCCATGAGCCTATCAGAATTATTTCTTCTAAGGAAAACGATAGGTTTACCCAATGTCTATGTTCTCACAGGAGGCAAAGACATAAAGCATCCAGAGGTCAAACTAATGGAACAAACATTGCTTTGATTCACTTGGTAATTACTATTTGGTTAGTGGCTCCTCTGCTTGGTTTCCCCCCCCCCTTAGTGCCAGTGTGGATAATGTGATATTCAGGTGTGTGGTCTCCCTAATGACTGAGTATTACAGTTTACTTGCCAGTGATAAGCTTACCAGAGGAATTTTAAGCTGTGAAAAAAAGGAGCAAATCATCTGCAGCATTTAGGCAGAGATCCAATTTCAACTTAATTGTGTCTTTACAGCAAAAGGAACTGGTGAGTATGTTCATCCTTGTTTTTTTTAAAATGCCAATTAAAAATTCCTGCAGCTATTGATCTTGTTGATTTTATGTCTTGGAATTTGCATAATCTATTAAAATATGAATGATTCATGAACTGCATATTGCCAAAGATTGGGATTTCAAGTGAACTGAAAGAGTTGAGAGATAGAAATCTTTTGTGTCCTCTGCTTATCCTATTAAGGCTCAAAAAGTAACTCCAATAAGAAAAGGGATTTAAGGGCATTGTGCACATCATCAAAATTCTGAGGCAAGAAGGCACTTCCATTAAAAGAGAGCTTTTTCTCTCTCTCTCTCTCTCTCTCTTCCTCTCCTCCACATTAATTCTGTATTACCTGCTAAATAGTCCCTCTTACCCTATAAAAACACCAAAGGGCTCCATGAATATGTGGAAAGGACAATTGCATATTGTGAGGTAATTTCTATTGTTGATATGGGAAGTCATTTCTTTGATGAATTCCCTTTCAAGAGACGGATTTCATCTCAAGTGCTTCTTATTCTTCTTCATTCAGATTGCTTAAAATTCAAATAGTGAGGGGTTGTGTGGGGAATTGGTGAATAGCCAAATGAGGAACTCAGAACTTTTTTTGTGCGTGTTTTTCAAAAATAAATGAGGAGATGGGCCTTGATATGACCAATTGTCCACTATTTCAGTAGAAAGTTTCAATATTTTCCTGAAAGTAGTTTAAGCCTTGCTGTTTTCTTGATGGGTGTTTTAGATTCTAGTACCGTCTTGAAGTTGTGAACACTTCTTCTTGGGCCTGTGTAGGAAGCGTTTAATCACCTCTAGGATTTTTGTTACTCAAAAAATTTAGCTAGAGAAAGATTTTTAATACATCCATGATATTTAATCACTGACACCCCACACAAGAAGGGTAAGCTAAAAAAAAATGGAAAAGGAAGCAAACCCTGCATCCGAATGTGTTGATGGAGAGTTAAGTGGAAGGAAAACCTGCAGTGGAAAAAGATATACAAACAACAGGGATTTACTGTAGTCTTGAGATAAATTTGAATTAACTGTGATTCAAGACTGGAGTCGAATCTTCAGAAGCTCACCAGACACAAGCATATCAAGAATGATAGCTAAAACTGTTACATTACTTAGACCCAAACCAAAGAAAACATCATAAAGTGCCTAACTGCATTAAGAAATAGGCTTAGTGCTCAGCGTGTCAATTTCTTTTCTCAAACGACAGAACATTTTGGATTATTGCTGAAAAATATCAAGGTCCCAGACTCTAGAGAAAGGATTGAGAGGTGTAGATTACAAGTTGCTGTAGGTCCAGTGAAAGCTTTGTACATTCAGGAAGGATTCAGGAAGCCATGTAATCTCCGAATCTTGTTCCACAGTGTTTTCTTTAAAAGTAAATTGCTGCTAGGAATTTTAGAGCACCTCATGGTTTTTTCTTTACAAAGACTCAGATTTCATTTTCCTACCAGACTTAATGATCATGATATCGCTCTGATTGGCTAGCAATTTGCTCTGGTCTGAACACTGTAGAGAATATATGAAGTATTGTCAGTAGTTGTCTCAAGCAACGATGATCTGCTCCATGTCATGCTGCATTGTTTCAACAATTCATGCAAAAGGAGCCCCGTCCAAGTACCGAATGCCTATACTATACATTGCAAATCTAAAGTTACCAGAACTTAACTCTTTGTTGATGATAAACTTAAAACCACCCCTTGTAGAAATTGTATAACATTTTTGTCAATGTCTGTTCCAGTACTTCATTATTGCCTTTTGATTGCTTGTTTCTTTATAAGCTGTTTAGGTTATGCTTAAATAATACACAAATTCGTTTAACAAAACAGGAAAACAAGACCAAAAACAGGAATATGTTACATTAACTTAATACATTTGAATTAGAAGATATATTACAAATTAAGATGTGACTGCTTAGTCTAATTAATCATTTTCAACATTTGGGTGTACAGTGTTGAGTTCAAGGACATACATTTCACTTGGCCAAAGTTTTTCACATTAAATTAGGTATGAAACAATTAATGTGATTAATTGTGATTAATTGGTCATTGAAATAATCGTCAACTAGTCTAGTAATCAATTAATTATTTACTGAAGTATAGAGACTATAAAGCCTGTGTCTAGCTGAAAGAGCAACAATTATACCAAAATTGTAAAAATATATTTATAAACATTTCGGATTTAGGTTAAAAAAGTTGTCTTGTCCATCAATATGCTCTATCCAGAACTCCTCAAGTGGAAAAATATTAGTTTCAACTGGTCTAAGTTCTGTAAAATATTTTTTTCTAGGACCCTTTCACTATCCGATTGATAATCAAAAGATTGAAAAAACTGATCAACAGATGAATTGATTAACGGAATAATCATTAGCTGCGGCCCTACATTAAATGTATTTTCATTTCCTCTTCTGTAACCTTCAGATTTCTATAAAACACGTTTTCATTTTAAATAGTGAGCAGCAATAATCAGTATTAACATAATAAATACTTTAAAATATATGTGGGTATTGATTATTTAAAGTAAAACTGCACTAGATAAAATGGAATAATGAAGGTTTTACACTTTTAAATAATAATCGCAGCTATTTAAAGTATTTAAAGTGAGGAAGCTCTGAGGCTCAGAGAAAGCACTGAGATTTAAAGAGGAGAGAGTAAACCCACCACCATCCTTACAAACCCCCGGTATTTTGTCCCACAAGGGAAAACGTGGAAATTAATGCTCATCTCATCTTTACAAAAGCAAACTAACCTTTGAGCACACATTTGATAATGAATGACTTTGAGCCAGTGTTTGGGGAATTAAAGCAATTTGGCTCTCCAAACATTCTTTACTAAGTTGTAATTAATTAGGGTGTTTAATTTTTTTTTTTTTTTTTTTTGG